>CM065677.1:12671853-12911853 GCA_033220385.1 Triplophysa yarkandensis
ACTATTCTAAAATGTAATTTACTAAAATATTAATGTGTTCATTTTCAGAAGGTCAACAGGATCGATGGAACATGTTAAACCGAATGTCGTTTACAGAAATAAACAAGCAAATCAACCTAAATAATATAAACATTTTTAAAAACTGTCCTTCGAGATAAACCAGATAGAACCATTAGAGCTATTCATTTCCTTTATGGTCTAATAAACTGTAATGTATTCATTCATTTATACATAAATATGATGATTTATTATTTACATTCCAAAACTTAGAATGTAAATAATTTAAAACCATATTGTACACAAATCACTATAAATAAACCATAACTAGATGCACGTGTGTAATGTTGTTTTGAGGGCCAGTAGAGGGCTCTCCTGAACATGTGAACTTCAGTTATACAGTTCTGGGACTAAACACATGTGTAATTTTCTTTGATTATTTGATTTTCTATATATATTAAACATATAAGATGCATTCTTCCACATTTGAATAGAAGACCCAATGCACATTGGAATGTCTGTTTTTTCTTTTTGACAAACAAGAAATTCAGAATTAAAATAAGCACATTTGATTTTCTCTCTCTCTATATATATATTAAACATATAAGATGCATTATTCCAAATTTGAATGGAAGACCTAATGCACATTTCAATGAGTGATTTTTCTTTTTAACAAACATGAAATTTAGAATTAAAATAAGCACATTTGATTTTCTCTCTATATATAGATATATAAGATGCATTATTCCACATTTGAATGGAAGACCTAATGCACATTTCAATGAGTGATTTTTCTTTTTAACAAACAAGAAATTTAGAATTAAAATAAGCACATTTGATTTTTCTATATATATTAAATATATAAGATGCATTCCTCCACATTTGAATAGAAGACCTAATGCACATTGCAATGTGTATTTTGTATCCTCCATAATAAATAAAACTAACATTATTTGTTGAATTTGCACTTGCACAGGTTTAACTGTTGCTTCCCTGTGTCAAGCACAGTTACAAAGTGACGTTTGAAGAAACAAAAGGGGGTGTTGGCACACCAATGGTCCTGTGTGTCAAATATGGGGCTGCTTAAATCCTGGGGTGCTTGGTCCAGGTTTGCACGTGACGTCAGGCCCCCTGTGACGTCACGGCCCGTGTCTCTGTGTTGCTCTTCCCACAGTCTCCAGAAGTTATTAGTCAGCCCGGGACGAAGCAGTTTCCCCATTCCATTTCCTCCTCCAAAGCCTTCTGCCTTAACCCTCCTGTATGGTGGATATTCTACCCCATCCTTCTTTCTTGGGTGATATGGGGGATCATTCCAAAAGTAAGTGGGTGTTTATTCCTATGATTAATGGAAAGCATTTCATTATGCAATTTTCTCTACAATCCAACCTTTTCCAATTGGAAACACTTTTTGTCAAGCATAATGCAAATGCATGGAAACACAAGCTCCTATGTTTACTCTATGGTGCTGTTTTGGGGGATTATATAGGGGTGCACTTGGTGGACGCTAATCCCTGCTTTCCATACCCAGAGAAGTCTGGGATCGCCATGTGTGTGGGCTGTGGGAGTCAGATCCACGATCAGTACATACTTCGGGTGTCCCCGGACCTGGAGTGGCATGCAGCCTGTCTGAAGTGTGCAGAATGCAGTCAGTATCTGGACGAGACGTGCACTTGCTTCGTAAGGGATGGGAAGACATACTGCAAAAGAGATTACGTACGGTATGAGTCTCTGTGTGTTTGGGGAGCTCTGCTTGGGACTCGGTTTTTTGCCTCGGTTTGTGACCCGAATTGATCTGGAGGTGTGGGGGGAAAGAGGTGTGAAAAGTGGGTTAAAGATCTTGGAAATAATAGAAATGTAGTGTTTGTGTTCTTGCAAAATTACAAACATCTTAAGATCATATCAGATTTTTAAGTTAGACTGTATGCATCTATGTTGTTTTATTTAAAAGCATGCTTTGTCAAATGATATAATGGTATGCAATTTCTAACATTATCTGTATTTATAACGTATATAATAATAATAATAATAATAATAATAATAATAATAATAATGTATGTTTGCATTGTGATTCATTCACGATGACTTAGCTAATAAACATTATAGTATGCATTGAAAATCTACAAAATAAAAAAGTGCAATAGTTTAACAAATATATGCCCAGTGACATATCTAATAAACATTATAGTATGCATTGAAAATCTACAAAATAAAAATTGTTTAACAGTTTAACATCTATGCTCCTAACACCCTGACATAGCTAATAAACATTATAGTATGCATTGAAAATCTACAAAATAAAAATGTGCAATAGTTTAACAAATATGTGCCCAGTGACATATCTAATAAACATTATAGAATGCATTGAAAATCTACAAAATAAAAATTTGCAATAGTTCAATATCTATGTTCCTATCACATTTAATAAACATTATAGAATGCATTGAAAATCTCCAAATTAAAATGTGCAATAGTTTAACGTCTATTTAAAGATAGGTGCCTAATGCATTTACACACATATTCAATATTTTATGTGTGCTTTATTTTAAATCAATGCATGCAAGTGTGTGTTATAAAGCATCCGTGTGTTTGTGTGCACAATTCTCTTATATGCATGAAAAGAATCTCCCGGTTATTCTGCAGGCTATTCGGCATCAAATGCGCCAAATGCAACATTGGTTTCTGCAGCAGTGATCTGGTGATGAGGGCGAGGGAGAACGTTTATCACATGGAGTGTTTCAGATGCTCGGTGTGCAGCAGACATCTGCTGCCGGGAGATGAGTTCTCACTGCGGGATGAGGAGCTGCTCTGCCGGGCGGATCACGGGCTGCTGATGGACCGAGCTTCAGCCGGGAGTCCCATCAGTCCGGGGAACATTCACACGAACCGGGCCCTGCACATTCCAGGTACAGACAATACCATATATTTATCCGTGAGAATAAGTGCTGGGGTGTGCATGAGCATTTTATTGTGTGGGGTGCAATTTTGCTGTCTTTTAATTGGAACATGTGTGCATGTTGGTGTTAAAAAATAAGATGTATTTTTAAGTCACACCAGTCTTTTAATTCTAATGCATTTGGTCAAGTGAATAAAATGATGGGATATTTTATGTACATTGAGATGTACATTTACTTGTGGACTGGCTGAGATTGAGAATATTGAGGATTGAATTAACATGAAATTAATTGGAAACTTAATTTGCGTAATGGCTGGAAATTATGGATGCCTTTAAAAATGTTTTTTCATAATGAGACATTTAAATGCATACTTTAATCATGGTTAATGTTATTATAAGAATATGGGCTATACAGTTATTGTGGATTCATTTTGAAGGGTTGCTTGAACAAAGAAAGGAGCAATTGAGACATTAGTTTATTCTTCATAAAAAATGAAATATGCATATTTTACTTAAATATCAGTAAATGATTACATAATCTCCATGCTTGCTTTTTCCATAAATTGGACCCAATTTACCATTATGCTTAACAAGCCTTGTTATATATATATATATTATATATAATAAAAATCAAAGGTCTATACATTAATACTTAATGTTAAATCAATGGCCCTAAAATGCATTGACGCACCCCCAAGCGCGCTCTTCTGCATCACCGTGCGTTCTGTGCGCAGAGCCGGTGCCGGTCCGACAGCCGCCCCATCGGAACCACGTCCACAAGCAGTCCGAGAAGACCACCCGAGTTCGGACAGTGTTGAACGAAAAGCAGCTTCACACCCTGCGGACTTGCTACAACGCGAACCCGCGCCCGGACGCGTTAATGAAGGAGCAATTAGTGGAAATGACCGGCCTGAGTCCACGTGTCATCCGAGTGTGGTTCCAGAACAAGCGCTGCAAGGACAAGAAGAGGTCCATGCTCATGAAACAGCTCCAGCAACAGCAACACAGCGATAAAACGGTATGGGATCTGCCCATTGGCATGTGTGTGGCATGGGAACCCAAGGGTTGAAATGGGATATGGGTCTCTAAGGGTTGTCCTACCTCTTGCAGAACCTTCAAGGTCTCACGGGGACGCCTCTGGTGGCAGGCAGCCCGATTCGACATGACACCACGGTCCAGGGGAACCCTGTCGAGGTTCAGACCTATCAGCCTCCATGGAAAGCCTTAAGCGAGTTTGCCTTACAGAGTGACCTGGACCAGCCTGCATTCCAACAGCTGGTGAGGACTGCCATCCCTGCATGGGTGTTTAGACAGCAAGCTGTATTGTTATGCAACTTAATTGAGAAAATGCATCATGTATGTTTAAATTAATTTTGCATTTGGATTGTAGAACTTGCATTGAAGTTGAATGTGCAGGCACCAAAATACTGGAGCTTTTTATACCCCATATGTTTTGAGATACAGATGCATTGTTTAACTATTAATATTTTGGGGACGACAACAGTTTGTTTAAGAAGCATCTCATATATTATGTTATGTACATCCATGTTAGGACAATGATCTAGTGCAGAAGTTCTCAAACTTTAGATGCAAGGGACCCCCAAATGTGATGGACCTTTCTCGTGGACCCCCTTTCTAGATATAATCCAGCTAACCTTAAAGCATTTCAACTGTTATATAAATAGTACGCGTGAGTATGTGCCAAGAGATATTACTATACTTTTCCCTTTTAATATATTTGGAGTGATGTTGGTTGTACAACCCTAAAAAGAAATAAATCAAATTCCAGTATTCTGGATCAATTTTCTTCTGTCATAAAGTGCCGTAGGGAGAAAAACTCACTCAAATTACCAAAATATGAAAACAAATATTTAAGCACTGCAAAATTAAATTTTAGGGAATTTTTTAGAGGCCCCTGGGGGTCCCCGGACCCCAGTTTAAGCCCCCTGATCTAGTGGCCATGTCACAGTTGTGTAGGTTGATGTAAATGTGAGTGGCAAAGTCTTAAGGTTAAACAAATTCTACACACTAGAAATGCAGAAGTATTTGGGTCGAAACAGTTGGGTCAAACTAGGACAAATAGGTAAAAATAAGTAAATATAAACGTTTTAAAGCAACCCAACTTTTAGTACTGTAAAGTATCCCCAGCATTCTTACTCACAGACAACTTTCCGCCTTCCACAGGTTTCATTTTCCGAATCGGGTTCCTTGGGTAACTCGTCCGGTAGTGATGTGACCTCTTTGTCATCACAGTTACCTGACACCCCCAACAGCATGGTGCCCAGTCCCGTGGAGACGTGAGGGTCCACCGGAGAGTCCTGACCCAGCATGCCCTCGCCCGCCCTGCATGAGAACCCATCACCTCACCGCCTCGAACGGAAAAAAGGGATTAACCAAGATGGATTTAAACAGTTTGCCAAACGGAGGAACCGTCCAAGGGCCTTTGGGCTTTCCAGACGGGTTACAGAACTGTTTCCGAAGCATTCGGACCGTCTGCCGAGGATGTCAAACGGAATACCCTCACATTCTTTTTGGTTTTGATGATGGACCACTGTCAACCAAGAAAGCAAGAGTCTTACCAGTGTTTATCCAAGACCAACAATGTGTAGCTTTATCAACAAGTGGTGTTTTCCTTATAAGACGAGGCCACTTTTTTTGTCTTATTGAGCATGATCTTCAAAGATGTATAGACACTGACTTGTACATTATTTTATCTTAACGAATGGAGGACAGATTGTATAAACTTCTCGATTAAAAAAGTAAGTTATTGTTATTTATTGTCAGGACAACCGTCCGTACCAAAAACTGAGAAATGACCTTAATAAACGAACTTAAATGCTGTTTATGTCTGAGAAAACTTGCATGCAAAGATAACTGTTTTTATACTATGAGATGAGTTTTACTACACATAGGCCTGAAAACAATTGTGGCAAAGACAATGGAGCAACCAATAGAATTAAATAGTGAATGGCATTTCAGTGTGGTGATATCTGAATTTATTAAGTAAGGAAACATTAGGATATAACAGAATTTTTCATTGATACCTGTCTTGATCTTTGCTAAATTATACTTATTTTCGTCCACATGCCTAAACACACATAACTTTTGTGAGTACTTTTACTCAAACTTTAAACACTGCACATTCAGCATTTTCCAATTTGATTCCAATTGATTCATACCACTTAAGAATAAAGTTTCTTGACTTATCCACCTAAGGATAATAAAATGATTCGCAATAATCGAACCCCTAAATCTTATTCGAAGAAATAATGCATTCTGTACATCACTCCCAATGAAAAAATACTTGATACATTTGATTTTGTTTAGACATCATTTCCATTCCTTCTTATCTGTGTTGTGTCCATCTTCTCACACTCTTGGTCTTCATGGTTCTATAACAGAGTTCACAGAATCTATAATGGGTCACATTCAGGCCTATAGAGAATACACATTCCTATCTTGTATGAATGAACACAGAATAATGTATGTATCAGACCGGTTGTTGAATGAGTCATTGAAGGCTTGTGCACTGATCAATCTCGTATTGCTCGTAAAGTTGTGAGTCTAGACGGACGACAGTCATCGGCGGCCTCTTATCGGCCCTCGGCATCAGCCGCAATGAAGCGCAACAACCCCGAAGTGTCCGCCGGACCCCGTTACTGCAAGCGCACCCATGCGTGTCCAGGGGTGCAGTTTTATTCCGGGTCAGAAATTAGACCCCGGACACCAGATCAGACCGAAATCACAGTGGGACATTTTGTTAAAATAATTCCTGAAGTTTGTAGCAGATTAAAAATCTCCAGAAAGGATCATTTCCACGATTTTGGGTTGTATTAAAATAAGCCCTTTTATAAAAACGTGTTTTATTTAAATATAATTAATCTGATATTTAAGAATTAATTGAGAGAGTGTAAAGTTGAAATTGTAAAATTAGCAATTTTCAAAAAAAGTGTTTAATTTAAGTATAATTAATAAGACATTTAAGAATTAATTGAGAGTGTTAAGTTGACATTGTAAAATTATCGCTTTTCAAAAAAAAGTGTTTTATTTAAATATAATTAATGTGAAATTTAAGAATTAATTGAGAGAGTGTTAAGTTGACATTGTAAAATTAAAGAAAAGTGATTTTTTATTTTAAACGTCCACAACACTAAAAGTCCGCAAAAAACGTAATATCCGCGGATTATAACGAGACAATTATGTAAAAATGAAAGAAACAATTAAATTTTTTTATATACAACCAGAGGTGAATTAAAGTCATATCAACTCTTATTATTGTACAAATACAACATAGAAGACAATTATAAATCACATGAGATAATAGATACGATATTAAATTGTAGTAAGATTTACCAAAAATTATTTCTTTAACGATTTTGTTGCGTCATAAGAAGTGCTATTTTCACACAAACACGTAAATATATTTGCATTTATTGGCAGGCAGAAAATCTATGTTTTTTCTATTTTAAAAATATAATATATATCGTGTTTTAAAATGCAAACATATCGACGAGACCCTTACTCAAAAATAATTGGCGTAATTTTAAATGATGATGTTGCGCAAATCAATATTTTTAATTATAATCGCACACATAAAATGATCAAACATTTTTTTTAATATATTAAATATATTTTTATAAATGCCTATGGATATTTGCTTAAGAAACAAATAACGATTCAGATGTCACGAGCAGAGGTCAAGAGTTACATTTTGGTTCAGATTCCGTCCCTAATTTAATTATTTAAGACTAATTAAATAAACGCACACTTAAGCCAAGTTCATGTTTGAACAAAACAAATCTGAATTCTTTACAAATTACAGCTATTTCGTTGTCTGTCAAAGTAATTGTTAAAGTCAAAGCGATCAACTAATCTTTTATAAATAGAAACGGAATTAAGAGTTACGATTATTTATACCTAATATGACGATCTATATAAATACATTTAATTTAATATCCGTTTTAATTTAGCTGTAGATCAGCTCAAACGTTGCAATTAATTTCTAAATATTCTGCAAAATTATTAATAGTTGCAAGAAGAGAAAAACGCATTAATTTCACATTATTTTTTATTCGTTTATTCAATACTATATTGAATTTAATTCTATGAATGTTTAATAACATAAAATATATACAAAGTTATAAGTGTGTTTGCTTAATATCTTTAGGCAAATAGACGAATATTTAAATATTTTTTTATGATGTTTATTCTATCTGGTACAAGTTTAATAGTTAATTATCTAAGCAAACGAAAAATGATCAATATTATTTTTTATATGTATTTATTTTAAATTAAATCTTTTCAAACTTTAAGAAATTTTATAAAGTTGTCATATTGACCAAATGTTAGTGCTCATTCTACAAAATCACCAATATTAATACACTAAAAATTTTTTTAATCATATTGTTTTTAATGTGCAAACATGAACATCTGTGTCTGTAAATCCCCACCCTTGTTTTTGACACAGGACAGTTTTATTAAAGTCATCAAACGCATGTTTCCTTTGAAACATCAGTCACATTTAACTCTATTAAGTGTAGAAAATGAGAACCATTTCACTAAACTCAAAACAAATTCTGCAAACAAATTTGGTTTCCAAAAACGTGAACTTTCATAATTCATACAATGACAGCATTTCTGTCATGCCAGTTTGCTTAAGTCTGCCAAAAACATGAGAATGTCAAGCTCTCATATGGTTGTGAAAGAGCAAATAATGATGTTGGTCTATAAAACAGTCTGCAAATCACTGCTGAGCCTGTTCCAGATATACACATGTTTTACACATACACACCCACTGTATTCTCAAATTCCACAAGAAAATGCAACACATCCATAATGCAGCACTTAATGTTAAAGCAACTGTTTGAAATTCTCAGAAGCAAACCCAATTGACCTAACATTCTCCCCTTCCACATCTAACACATCCACATTCAAATGTGATGCAGAAACTAGAGGTGGATCTGACCCGAGAGACTCCGGCTTGTGTTGACACATTGCTATATGGAGAGACTTAGCTGAGTCACACAGGTACAGATTGAGCAAGCAAGGGAGAGAGAGGGATCGAGAGGGGGAGAGTGAGAGAGAGAGAGAGAGAGAGAGAGAGAGAGAGGGAGGTAAAAACAGCAGTCTGGTTGTAGTGCCCCAGGGCCAGCGAGGACCCGAGTCTGGATAGAGGGCCACAAGTGTTTTACAATGCCGTTTAACACACATTTCCAGTTTTTTAGCAAGTAGATCATATATTAAGCATTTAGGATTGTGTCCCAACATCCGACATGTAAATATAAATTTTGTTTTGCAGAAAAATGTGACTCTTATACATGCAGTTTCTGCAACAAAATACTGAGAACATGTTTTGGATAAGAATCTAGAGGGCGTCTATTGTAAACATCACTTTGGAGTTTTCTGGAAAAAATTATTTTTACTGGAAAACAAACAACACTTGATGTCATATAGCACATTATTTCATATTTTATTTAAGCTTTCCAAAGTCATAGACAGTAGTCTTAAATTAAACTCTTTTTAAGTGCTTCAATGCTCAAAGAAAAGAGGTGTTTAATATGTTTAACGTGTATAAATTACAATATGAAACACAAAAGAACGAAAAATGAAACATCAGAGCAGTTTGAACAACAGTTTGGTGACGCGACCCGTCATTCTTCTTAAATTAAATGAAAGCTTATGCTTAGTCTACTCTCTACTTTACAACACAACAACGACCCTTGAAACCCAACAGTCGACACACCCACAAAAGTCCAACCAGACGTTAAGAAAGATTTCAGTTCTTCTGTAAAACACAGAACAGAGTTTACCTTTCTTTAAAAAAGCAGAACGTATTGAATTGGTAAAATTGGCAAACATGGTTTATTGCTATCAATATATATATATACGTGGATGGTCAGTTTATTTTAGTCAAAACAGTATTTTCAATGTCATTTTTACTTTAATGTGCAGTTACAAGGTATCGCAAGGCTACTTTTGCTCTAAGGCCTGTACCCTAAACCGTTTCGGTACCAATGTTGGTTATGTGCTCTTGTTTGTGACTACATGATGTGTGCTTTCTTCTCTCACTCCTCTTGCTTGTTGAGGAAGAACTGTAGTGCGGCATCCCATTGGTCTCTGGGGAATCGGTTGGCGAGGTTGCAGTAGTCCAGAGGAGCCCAGCCCTTCTCTGATGGAGAAAGACAGAAGTTTGAAGCTAACATTAGTATTGAGGACTAAAGAAGTGTTGACTGAACCAATGCTAGAGAGAAGATTTCTTTTGTCAGCTCTTAAAACAGTCTATTAGTCTTGAAAACCAAAACAAGAAATCCATTTGTGACCCTTACTGTGAAAGCAAGTCGGGAAATCAAATTCTAAAAATTCATTTGATTTTGATTTTAAACTTTGACATGGTATTTCTCGATTAATATTAAAGATATCAATGTATATTCTAACAGAATGTTCCTCACATTGTGTAGAATGATTTTATGTATTAAACAGTAAACCACAAAAGAATGACTTTAGCTGGGTATTCAAAGGCAGCGTCATATTTTAAATGCTCCGATGAAATACGTCGCATATATTCGAACGCACGTGTTTGTTTAGATCATCCTACAAAAACCATCACCGGCAACATCAGTCACGCGAGGATCTATCTCCGTGAGGAAAGATGCACGAATAGTTTCACCTTGTTTCAGAACGGGGTCAAACGTGGCAAATAGTGTGGTTGAGATCTCACCTGCATGCGAGGTCCTGCTATCCGATTGGCTGGCGCTGTTGGCACAGTCCTGGAATAGACAAAACCAAATCAAACAGGAGATATTTTATGCGTTATCCACGCCCCAGACGGGGTGAAACGGAGAGGAGGACACGTGTTGTTTTAAGGAAATGTGCGCATCTCAGCCGTAACCTCTGGTACTTTCTTAGTGTGTGAAAACGAGCGATTCAAAATATTTACATTTTCAAATGACCTGCTCGTAATTTGAATATATCAGCGATATAAAGTACACGTACATTCAGACATTTTTAAAACTGATTTTCTTTAATCTTGAATGTGCGTAACCTGCCACCAATGACGCACAGGTTCAGGATGCTGTTTGTCATTCTATTGTTTGAACAAGATGACAATTCTCTGTGCTTGCTTGAGTAAGAGCTAATCTTTCCTTAAGTAACAGCAGCAGCCATGTAGTGTGGGGAGGCCAGTCAGGACAAAGATGAAGGGAGAGGCTGTTTACAAGAGGCTCAAGTAGTGGCAGGTAAATCCACTCGTACAGATAGAGGAAACCATACATCTGGGAGATGGAGATGCTTCACTTTGGGCTGTGAGGGGCAGTTTGAGAGGTAAACAAGAAGTGGGGGACCTGATGAAGGGTTTCAACTGATAGGACTACAGGTTGCTGAATTTAAGAAGTTGAGATTGAGAAACAAATTAAGAATGAAGCAACAAATAACAACAAAATAAACAAGTTGACAGTGCAGTAATTTTATTATCCTCATCTTTCGGGGACGTGCAGTGATATGAAATTGTGAAAACCTAAACTGGAAAAAGTTTTAAATCTGCCACCATTGTTTGGCAAAACAGTCCAGTGTGAAATATGCACCAGTGAATCAACAAATTTTGAACAAAAAAATATTTGCAAGACATTGTATTTATTTTATATACTGTGCAAAAGTTTGATGGTTAAATGGTCAGTATTTACATTATTTGCAGTAGTGTATCATAAGAAAATATACGTTTATATTTATTTATATTTATTTGTAATAATCTAGTGAGAATTTTACAATGCAGTTTTGTGAAGAAACTGAGGCTTTGTAAGTAGATGTCCTGAAGCTTCTTGAAGACATTACCAAAGTTTTCCTGGATTTAGTCTGTTTAAGTTTTTTTACTCTTTTTATCATGTTTTAATAGATGAAATTAATGATGGCACCAGATCTCTGTGTGGGGCACATGCTATTGTCACGCATCTTTTGCATACAAAAATCTCGCTGGATTTTTAAACATAATGGTAAAATGAATGGTTAGAAAAGGAAATTCATCTTTTCTAATGAAACACTGATGTAACTGATCTAAATTATATAAATAAATGACTTTGAGTGTCGGTAAATTTATTTAGTTTCGAATTTATTTGGGTAAAAAAAAACAAACTTAAATATCGTTTTAAAATCGTGATGATTTTGCTCACAATATTAATACCGATCAACCATAATAAATTTTCTGACACTTTAGAATTTTTTAATTACAATTATTAACATTTTTGGAATAAGTGTATATGAAGCAAGACACAAGCAAATGATGTCTCTTAAGATTGTACTTAAGCAACACCATATTTTAAAGTGTGCTAATTCTAAACTCCACCCCAAATTTATCACCTCAATTTATTTATTATGATAATGTTTGTATTTGATATTAACACATTAATAACTCGATTATGTCGTTCAAGACAGAAATGATCATGATTAAAATATGCTTAAGGACCTAGCTGGTTATTTGATTTGATAATTTATTTATTTCATAAGTGCAAGACTAGTCAATAACAGTTCACAATTTTATAAAGAAGGTGTTGAATATAACCACATTATGTTTTTTTGAAATTAATTATAGGAACAACACATAGTTGAGTTCAAAAGTAACAAAATGTGTTGTCCTAATATAAGGTGTATTTAATTAAGGATGAATTTGTGTTTGTGAAACAAGACACAAGCAGGTAATGTTGTGAAAGATTTACCTGTATGAATGTGGCCAGGAGCACGCAACTCATTTCTTGTTGCAGGATGACCTTGTTCTGCGGGTTATTGTAGCAGGCGCAGATGAGTGACGGGAAGAGCACTTTGATGAGACGCGGGTGGCTGAAATACTGGAACGGCAGCTGACACAGTTTCTGCAGAACGCTGGGCTGCCGGCCAGACTGCACAATCACCTGGAACACACACATGCAATCGGTGAGGCCAAAGCCATGGACAGCTGTAAATCAACGCACCCTTCGCTGCCCGCCCCATGCGTAAATCTGCCACTAAAACAACACACAAACAGCCATTAAGAGGAGAAATAGAGGGCACTGCCTCCCAGCGTACAATTACACTCCATAAAACACAGACAGGGATGCCTCATCCACTTCTGAACGTATGCCGGTTCTGATCTGCCCCCATGGGAGGACGCGCTTGGTCGTTCGACAAAATGACAGGAAGCAAATGTCAATCGCTGATAGATGTTCTTGCACAAGAATCTTGTTGGGCAGATTTTGGAGTGGAACCCTGTGTGAAACGCACAAACCGGATCTGTCCCACTTTAATAAATGAAGCAATACTCGTAATGGAGTTCATTGCAGGTCCTCTTCACATTTCCATTTATCTCCGATGTCAATCACACCGCCAAAAGAGCACGCCTACGAAATTAAAACCAAATCACGAGAGACCCCGTGTGATCAAACGCAACGTGTATGTGAAAACAGGGCCCACTTTAAACTTCCGATTAGGAGAAATTTGGGAGCCTGGGAAGGGGACCATGAAGTCAGAAGGTCAACACAGTAAATCCTGACAAGAGGGATTTGGGGCAAATAAAGAGAGGGAGCATTAAACAGTCCCTATTACAGGTACACACATCCGTCCACTGGTGCTCGACCCCAAACACAAACCATAAGGAGGGGGGGCGGGGGGAGGAACATAAATTACCAGGATTTACAAGATTTTAAAAATACTCTTAACAATACTTTCCAGTGCATGCCGTGCTTTAATAATACCCTTCAGGGGTTTAAGAGCACGATAAACAAAGTGATAACTCACCTCTTTTATCATTTAACAGGAGAAGCGTCTTAAAACGCCGTCCTACAGCAGCGTTCAAAGGCTTCGGGCCCACGTCGCTCTGCATTAAGAACTGTTTAAAGATGCCTCGCAGAAACGACCCAAACAAGCCACCGTGGAGCCCTTTAATGGCAGAAGTATAGACTGGTCTCAGATTCATGGGTATTGACTAAACATGGTTTAGAGGCTTTGCTGAGGTTGCATATTAATGCACTGGATTGCAAAGAAGAGTGGACTTCCTACGCCTCCACGGCAGCATCATCAAATTAAGAAATCATTCAAAAATCAGATCTGGTTGTTTTCAGCGCAGGAGCTGTGTAGTGTCAAAGCGGGCAAGATGAAGGAAGATCTTCTGTAAGCCAAGCTGTGAGAGTACAGAATCAATCTCTTCTGCCGGTACTGGACAACGTGGGAGCGAGAGATATAGTTGTATTGTATAATTCAAGAGACGGTGAAAAATGACAATTCTACAGACTCTTTAGATACAAGATTACCTTAATAGCCCTTTGCACCTTCCCCAAGCCCACATTTTACTTCACTGAGCATGATTTTGGTTTCTGATGTCAAAACTGAAATAAATTATAATTTAAATAAACATTGCAAAATTGAAAAAATATATTCTGATAGAAACGTTTTACCATGTAAACCTTTTTTTATCTTTACATGTTGTGTAAACTGAAATTGTGAGGTGAAACTAATTGTAAACTAAACAGAAAATATTATGAATTAGCCACCTCGTAAAACAGTCACAACTTCCAGTGTGCTTGTAACGTTAATTTTGGGTGAAGATATTCCCAAATTTGAACTGCTTGGGTTTCATGAATGCGCATGTGAGTTTTAGTCTATGGGGATGCGCTTTGCGTCCACAAATCAAGGAGCTATCTCATAATCCTTCAGCACACGGTGCTTCATCTTTACACGCCTAAACAACTTGTCCCCCTCAAGTGTCCGCGGGGGGATAAAAAACGTACAACTTCAAGGGAGCAGAGGTTACCTCCGGCCCCAACCCAGGCCGTAAACTCACCCGTCTCCCTCTGACCGGGAGTAATGACCCTGCCCCTGACCGGCCCCAAACTTGGATTAGGAGCTCGGCCAAGTCCTCCAGTACCAGTGTCTGCAGAGGTATCCATTCAGTCATTGACATCATAAAAGCAACGGCAGGCGTTTGAACTTGCGATTCCGACTCGCCCTCCCCCTCTTGAACACAGATGGCCATAAAGTAAGAAAGAGATGGGTTCGACTGTCTAGTGTTGTCTCAAGAAGAGAGGCAGTGGTGTTTTCAAACAGGGCCATTCTTTTACGGGTGGCCAGTTACATAACTCCCAGCCTGTCAACTCAAAACAAAGGGAGCGTAAAGTTAACGCAGCGAAACGCAAACATGCGCACTACGAGCGGCTCAAGGTGAGGAAGGAAGGAGACCTGCGAGCCGGGGTTTGTTCTTTGATGAGAAGTGGATAAGAAGGTGGAAGAAAGATGAATGCACATAGTAAAATTGATGGACGGTGGGACACACGGAGCCAAAAGCGGCCTATAGATAAAAGCATGAACTGGAGGAACTTTGGTTGTTTTTAGACAGCTAAATGTAAATCCAATGTTAGGGTCACACAAAAATGAAAATTCAAAGAACACAAAACAAAGATATTTTGAAGGAAGTTGACCTAATGCAAGTGATGACGGAATTTTCATTTTTTGGGTAATAGGACAACAATTGTGTGAAACTGAAAAACATTAGTTTCACAATATGATGAACAAACAACATAAATATTTAATACTAATAATATATATAATAAAATCTTTACTTTGTTAAATAACTTAATTGAAGAACTGACAACATTTGTCTTAATGTTCTGTATGTGAATTAATACAATTTAATTGATCAGTCATAAAAAAAATTTACCATAATTTTGAGAAAATCAATAAAGAATACCAGATCATAAAAACCCCTCAAAATGAAAAACACAGTATTAAAAAATTTGAAATATTGAAAGGATATCCAATAATATTAAATGTTATATAGTAATAAAAACCACAGATACTAGTATTTTTGTATCACAATATATTTACTATATATCGTGCACTATGATGTATCATGTGCTTTGTTTTTACACTGTGAGAACATAAAGCAGCTCATCAGAGCTGATTTCTGTGTTTCCTTTAAAGGAGGCCAAAATATCTAAAACAAATGATTTGCAGCCAATGAAAACCCAGCTGTCATGAAATCTAATTTACATCATGGGGCGAGCAAATTTACATCCAAATGGAAATTAATCTACTGTATATGGAACGGAAAGTGAAGCCAAAGAAAGTGCTGAACATTGAACTACTAAAACTGTCTGGTGTCAGTCCGACTTACTGACTAAAAAGTGTGTGTGGAACTGGCATCGAGCCCTACAGAAATCCTATTTTCAAACAGGAGTGTAACATGCTTCATTATATATAAAAGCTGCTTTAATAAAGCATATAACCAAGGGGACTGTATTAATATAAGTTTAAATGCATTCTCAACAGATCCATGTGCCTGCACGTTGAAACAGCAACAAATGCGGTTTTAAAATTTACACAGAAGGTGATGACCTTGACGCAATAGTGCTAAGAGAAGTGTCCACTCTTTTAAAACAACCACAAATCTCGTTCCTCCCCGAAAGATGAAGCAAAGCAAGATGATGAGAGAACATTGGCTCTTCTGATAAGACCAGAGGACATCCTACATACACAAATGCAAAGAGATCACTCAGAAGAGGAAGTTATGGCTGAACAAGCTTATCTGAACAACGCCTACCGCCCCCTCTTAACCGTCCACCCAGACGACCTGACGGCGACTGGTACACGGGCGTAAACATCAAATCAAAAGAACTGAAACAGAGGGAACGTTTGTTCTAATGAAAACACCATAAAACCGATCAGCTTGGCAAAGGATCACTGAATTCAAGCCTTCGCAAAATAAATCAAGTGTCATCTTCGATCGAGCGAAAGATAATCATCACTTTTCGAGGAGCCGATCTGACCTGGATCGCACTCAAATGCGGCATTAGACGGCCTTAAACTCTTAAAGATTTATGGGCAAACAAACAAAAAGAAACGAAGGAAAAATCTGACAATACAAGAGTATCTTAAACTTTAGTTCACCCTTCAGAGAGGGCATAAATCTGCCTCGCTGCTGTCATTTAGAGTCGCCCAGCAGTCGACGCTCGGTGAATTCCCGATACGAAGGCTCGAGGTGTTCTGGTCCAGGCAAGCTACTGAAACAGGGTTGGGTTATCACTACACTGATTGACTGTTGAGGGAACATTTCAACGACAGTTAATGTCGGATTAGAGCGCTGGGAACAACACTAGGGTTTGAGGGCACGGAAAACAGCCTTATACTCGTAGGGAAGCTCACATACATGAAAAGAGGCGATAGGTGTAGGGAGATAAAATGAGTGTGGCGGATTAGCTCAATCTGACTGTTTTGGAGGAATGGAGTCTTAAAAATCTTATAAGACTTTCTTGAAGTTCCAAATAACAGATGCGTAAAAAGTTTAAATTGGACAACCCAGTTTATATTAATCAAACTTTAAGTCTTTTAATTAAAAAAATTCACAATGAACCCTTAGCATTTTTATAAAACTAATAAAAATCCTTTTTTAAGTGTGTTTTGGAAAGTATTCCAGGATTTACCATCCAACCAATAAATACAATAGACCAATAGACGCAATTATAGTTTCCATTGACACCACTACAAATCCCTTAAAACCACTTAAACCATTGCAACTTATGTTTTCTGCAGGGATAATAATACGATCGAAAAAATCTTCTCATTCTAGTGGTTTCCAAAACATAGCATATTGAACTATAAGTATTTTTCAGACAAACCATTACAAAGTTTATTTTGTGTTGTGTTTTAAGCAATATACCAATAGGATTTACCAGCTTACCAATAGAGACTATCACATACCAACAGACACTATTATTGTTTCTATTAAAACCAAATCAAATAAATACAATTTCCACGCATCTGATTGATTCTAATGATTCTACAGGAATAATGCTTAAAACACAACACAAAGGAATTTTGTAATGATTTTAATAGAAGAGAAAGTGTTTATAATCGTATTTTAATGGACAGCATTAGAATTTCTGTGATGGTTTGCATATACAAATTTTTCAAACTAGTGTTGAACTAGATTACATAAAGTCAACTATAAACTCATGATCTTAAAAATAAAAGACATAGTCCTTTATGCAGAGAATGACAAAGGTCAAAAACATTATCAAATAACGGTTTATATTTTTACCTATTTTGGTTAATCATCATTTGTGTCACAATCCACTCCCTATATTCATGGTTCTGAATATCAAAGAAGGCCGGAGTGTGTGTAAATAATGACAAAATTATAATTTTGGGGTGACCTTTTCCTTTAAGAGCTATTTGAATATTGGTTAATATTATCTAACAGCCTGTGCAGTCTAAACAAACTGAACGCCAACCATGTAAAACCGTTTCAGAGGTGTAAGATTTTACATTTTTCAGAACGATCACAAAGTCAAACCTTCATGTCGGAACAATGCGAAAAATTGGGTGAAACAAAATTACTATGTTTATTAAGAAAACTATATGGAATGTAAGTTTCAATTTCAACAATCATCAAAATGAAATTCTTACTGCCGTTGGTAATCAATCAAAAGACTTTATGCCCCCCTTGAGTACAAACAAACTTCATACCATCTATGACTGAGCATATCTCACTCTCTAAACGTTTTTTGGTGAAGGGGTCTGAATAACATCATCATGAAAAAAAAAACCCACCAGTAGTTTTTCCTACCTATATGAGCCGCGTTATTTTTCAAACACACAGATGTAAACATAAGCTGGCGTCCCGGCACTGAATCAGAGTGCATTATGGGACGGCTCAGGGTCAGTCGTTGCCTTTGTCTTCTGCCAGTGCTTACATTAGTATGAAAGAGTAAAATATTCCCGCTCCAGTATTCATTTATAATGTATGAGTACTGCAGGGATATATTCCAGGACCCCGGGAACTGGTGAATATCCGACTAAAGGAGGCGGGGTCATACTACGTTTGACATCGTCACAGAACTATTTGTGAATGGACTGGTTCTGATGTTTGTACTGGCAGATGGTCAGTATAAGAAGAAAAGTAGTAAATTTTTCCTTTAAGAAGCAATATCACAACTCGCATTTCATCACTTCAAACTGTACTGACTTCACACACTCGTTTTATGATTTATATAACTTCTCAGCGAGCATTTCGGCCAAACGTGTCTGAACCGAGCTTCACCGGTTTCCAACTTCCTTCAAGTCACCTGGCAGTATCCGTGTGGTTTTCATAATAAACCCTGACGTGAAGCCAAACGTCGACGTAAAAATCAAGCGTGCGTCCTGGAGGGAAATCGAAGGTTTAAAGCCTCCCCGACCTGGCGTTTTTCAAATTAGCAAAGTGGGCTGGGAAGATATGAATATTCACAAGGTGTTATTCCCAGTTTGCTGGTCGTTTAAGTTTCCCCTCATGAGCACAAAGCTCAGTCACGCCTCCTCTAATTCAATCATCAACCCTCATTCAATTATCCAATATAATATGCAAATCAGCTCAACAATGGCCAACAAATGCTAATTACCTACATCAAAATAATTAAATTGGACAGCAAGGACTGGGTCGTCGTAAAACCGCGAGCAGTTTCTTTAATTAAGAGCAAAAATGTTTTAAATTAGAAACCCATAAATTGCCAGGACACCAACCTCTCCCTTCCCCCGTGGGGGACATTAAGCCATCACAGGGCAAGGTTTCACGTGACGCGAGAATAACTAAAACCCGACCAAGTGTGGCGCAGTCACACCTGCCATACAGTCGGCGGGTTCCAGGTAAACGGAGCATGCAACGAGTATCACAGAATTCCACTTCTTCATGCCAGGATGATCTGTGATCTGTGCCGTCAGGTTGGCCCGGGGCCTCCATCGCTCCCCTTCAAACAAAGAGCACACCCAACTGCCAGGCGGAGGATAACAATTCCTGGGTTTCAGCGAGTCAGTAGATTGCACGGAAGAGAGCCAATAGAGGTGGCAAACTCACTGCATTATTCAACAGCTTCCTTTTGTTGCTATTGTGTCGGTTGTTTGTAGGAAGAAAAGTACACCTGCGCTTGATCTAATGATGACCAAACAGTATACTCACCCCTGGGATGGAATAGTATCCTTTTGCACTTCCTTGGCTGCAAATACTGAGATGATTTCATGACTTTATCAATTTTATATAAAAAAATTCTCAAAACCAATGCTTCTTCCTTTTTAACCATTTCATCCTTTCTCTTTTGATAATAATGATGTCTTAAAATGAGACAATTCCCTGCAACAACTTGTGTGTGCTTGCATTCAGTATAAATACTGTGACGCATCAAAAATGCATTACATATTCATGACGTCTGATTAGGTATTAATGAGACATGCGTATTTATTATGTAACGGTAATAAAGAAGGTAACCTCACCTGATTGTCTGGGTGGTTGACAGTGAAATAGCCCACACAGATGATGAGCTCATGAAGAAGCTCTTCAGCGCTCTGCTGAGAGCAGAACCACAGTAGAGAGCTCACAATGTGTCTGAAGGCCAGAGAGAGACATTCGGCTCCTAAAACACACTGAATACAACATACACAGTGTTAGAAAGTGCATTCACCATCACTGTTTAAACTCTGTAAGTTTAACATTATCGCAGAATATATAACAGAATATTTTTCACTAAGAACGTTACCATAACGTTCGTTTTTTAACATTTCACTGACAAAGAAAGAATAATGTTTTTATACCAAATACTCCATAACATTAAGCTGTATAAAAAATACAGTTTAATATCAATGAAGTCTTCTAACTAGGTTACTACAAGAACTTTTTGAGAACGTTGGACAAAGTTCTCAAAACAAAGACCATTTAACTTGTCTGTTTAAACTATAAATATCTGCTAACAAAATATGAACGCTATGTTTATGTAACCATAAACTTATCGAGATGCTATTTTCTCTCGTTTTTAAACGTTTTACAAAGAATTATGGTTTCCTATGAAACTCTTTTAACGTTTAGTAATGAAATACTGTACACCCTCAATATAACATTCTTATGACGGCATTGCAAGAACCTTTTGAAAATTTTAGACAAAGTTATATATATTAATCAAACTTTCTTATTACATTACTGTCTATTCGTCATTTCTGTTCAAACAGTAAATAACATTTAACATGAATAAATGGTTTAACTGCTAATAAAATATGAATGTTATTATGAGTATGCCTTTTTATCGTTAAATTTATCCAAGTGTCACTTACTCTACATTTGAATGTTTCACTAACAATGTTTATATACTAACATCTTTATGTCATTTATCAGTACGATGACATATGGTATAATGTTATTCAAACGTTTCATTAACATTACTTTTTTTAAAACGAAAGATATAGTTCTAAAAACAAAGTCAGTTTAACATGTCTGTTCTAAATAAAACTTATGTTTAACATTAATAATATGTTGACAGCTTTATATATGCTTAATCATAAAGATCCAAGAACGCCCGGGGGAGCTCAGCATTTTCCAGAAACAATCGTAAAGCTGTATCTGTCTTCTGTAAATGTGAGCAAACCAAAGGCTTTTCGATATTTTACATAAGAGTGGGAAAAACTGAGTGATACACACTTCCTTTAATTTAAAAAAATGTCTTTAAAAATGCTGAGATTTATTAATGCTGTAGAAATATTGTTCATTATTATTGTGTTTTAGCTAATGCATTAACTCATGTTACCTTACTGTAAAGTGTCCCGGCATAACATTTCTGTTTTCTACAGATTATTTCAAAGGAAAGCAATATCTTTACTGCACCATACAAGACAAATACTTCATATGCATCAGGCCTTGTTTGCACGTTTCGGACTGGGCCACACGGCACATGAAAAGGTGAAACCTGTGGAGCTCTGGAATCAGTAGTTTTACAGCAGAACCCCCCTGGTTCTCTTACCGAAAGAGATGCTATCTGCTGGTCTTCAGACAGTATTTATTAAACATGTCAACATGACTGAGCGCCTCGGGGTCACCACTGAAACTACTGACATTTTCAGCTGGGTGGGAGAGTGTTCGGGATCGAAACTCTAAACAACCACAAACAACAATACCTGAACATCTGAGTACATGTGATGGGAGAAAGACGTTGGGTCTGTAAGACCAGAAACACAATACATATGACTTAGTGACCAGTAACATCCCACAGACTATATAGTAACAGAATTTATCTACACTGCGTGTTTATTCATATACTATCCTAAAGTATATGTATAGTTAGAAAAGAAAACTTTTTGTTTTTTGGAGTTTTAATAAGTAATGGACATGAGATGTCAGCTGAGATGGCATATGGGGTAAAATAGAAGAGAATTGTTTTTTTTTTGGCTGAACTGTCACTTTTTATCCTTAGTATAACTCAACAGAGCAAGCATGCATTGACGACTTCTGTTTGTTATTAAAACCAATTTCAGAAAATTAGTGCCAGTTACCAACATTCTTCAAATTATCTTCATTTGCTTTATTGCGGGAGAAATCAGTTGACAAAAATTCTGGAATTCTATTGTAAATATAGCTATCTATTTTTTTTACCCTAAAAAAAGATAAACTTAAATAGGAAAGTATACTTTATTAACTAGAAAATGGGCCACTTTAGTCCAATGGGCTAATAGTACAAATACACTGGTATTACATTGATATTAATGTACTTACTAAATAACGTGCATAATTGACCTATTCTCAAGTTTAATTATAAAAATGAAATTAAAGTACACTGTAAAAATATTTAAACCTGGTTTAACACAACTATTAAATATTAAAGTATCACACAAATAAACAGATATATTTACATAGAAAAATCTTTTTTAAATATTATATGATTTGTTTCAGTGGGAAATATTAAAATAATTGATTACATTTTAATAATGTTTTTACGTTTATGTAATTTAAATATGTAAATAGTTGTCTTTTTCAAAATGGTAGCATCGTCTTTGTTGGGTCCATTATAAGTAAATTAATAGTAATTAAATAAAATCAATAAAAAAATTTATTTGTGGAAGGTTTGCTTACAGGCTAAGTAACACGAATATGATCTACCAAAAAGCTCCAGTCCCCATCCACCAGAACTAAATAAAAGCTAAATAAAAACTATTTTCTTAAATGAGGGCGAGTTAACATTGAGACAACTTTTGATTTTGTCAGTTATGAATTGTAGACTATCCAAAAAGAAGAAAGAACACACTGAAGTAAATCCAGCCTCCCCATTCACACGCAAGTGTTTACATGAAGATTTAACTTTCTGATACGTTCTTCACTCTTTATCACTTTATCACTACAACTAGGTCTGTGCACATCATGCTGTTCTCTCTTCGCATTATTCACCCGAGCTTTCAACATAGCTAGCCTGAGGTCAGAGGTCGGTATGTTTACATCCACCAGGTCATCTTTGTTCAGTGCAGAAACCCTGATATCCTAGTGGCTCCGAGGGCATCTGGAGGAAGCCCTAGTTTGACCATTAGCTTTGAAGGTTACGGTTTTACATCCGCACACTCGTACAACGGACTACACATACGGATACAACTAATAATGCTGAAAAGCATCAACTGTGTGCAAATACAGATAGCTAAGGGGTGATGTCTGGTTACGCTGTCCTAGGGGAAAAAAACAAGCCATGCAGCATTACTTTAGGCAGACGGTGTGGATGGAGACTTTAACTCCTTTAACAGGATCAGTGGCATACCACAACAGAGATGGGCAGTGAAAAGCATCTTACCGAATCAATGATTATCAGAGATTGTAAACAGGACTGGAGCAATAAGGTCACCCATAACACGGGACGCAACTTCCCAGATGACTGCGGTACTTCTCAAAACACGGTTTTCTGGACTTCGTTAACCACTTGAAAAACTGTTATTTTTAGTGTGCTCATTCAGGCCTTCGTGTAACAAGCTAGAAAATGAAACCTGTATGAATTCATTTCTTCTGCAGAACACGAAATAAGTTATTTTGAAGGATGTTGGTAACCAAAAACAACATTGCTCCCCAATGACTTCCACTGTATGGCCACAAAACCCTTTTAAATAATATTTGAAGACATTTTTCTTAATATGTTCTTTTGTGTTCCTGAGAACAAAGAACCAGGCTCCAGGCCCGTGAATTCAAGCCATGGTCATCCAACATACAATGCATACTGCACATTGAAAATCAATACCTGAAATGCTGAGAGGTCCAGAAGGGCAAAGGTGTTGAGGAAGCGCAGACCCTGGAGGGCCACCTGGATGACGGAGGGGCTGTAAGGTCCCTGGGGACCCTCAGAGAGAGGTTCAGGAGGGGCACTGTGTAGCAGGATGCAGTAGAGCATGTGGATGACACCCACCAGGTCAGTGCTCTGTAGGAGGGCCGTGAACCCCGTGGGGTCCTGACGCTTGTTGTCGAAGATGCTCAGAGATCTAGAAAGGAAAATTATCATTTAAAGTAATAGAAATATCGTTCAATATTTGGAACACTTGTTTTCCAACATTTTATAATAAAATGAAAATCATAATACCAATGAAATGCCATCATTGTAGCTACTGTGAAGAAATTATGTTTTGACAAAAGTTTATATTCTAGGTTATATTCTGTTGTCTTTAAAGTTTTCATCCTTTGGATAAACTTTCCAAAATCATTCTTCATACAATACACAATACTGGATTCACATTATTTTAAAAATCTTAAACCAATACTCAATAAAACCAATACTGCTTATGAAAGAAAGAAATATAGTCACAATCATATTTTAAGATTTTAATTTCAAACACTTTTATGTACTCAGAAGTAGTCCCAAATCTTTATTGATTCCTTTGTTTGTTTAAAAAAAGGAAATATTATTTGGAAAAATTTAAGCGATTGAGATTTCATGGCATCATTGACTACTGTGTTATGAAGAAATTTGTACTGGAATAACTTGTTTACATGTTTCAAATCCATCCTTAATTAAAGAATGCAGAAATTAACTATATATATACAAAATAATTGTAATGTGTTGTATGTACTAGTGGTTGTTTAAATAAAATTGCAAGTGTATGTACTGTATGTACTAGTGACTGTTCAAATAAAATTATAGATTGTAGACTATACATGTTCCTCATTGTATCAGAAGGAAAGAATACGATTCCTCATGTTACAACACCTTTCAAACTTGATCAACTTTCAAACGAATTCAGAAGTGCACAGGGGTGTTCTGTAGCACAAGGGCGGAAGAAGGAGTCCGAGGTTGAGGTGGGGATCAGAAACATCAGAACCTGTGGTGGTTGCTTTAGCCACAGACCAAAGAGCAAAGATGTACTGTAGTGAATGTGGAACGTCAAGTCCCCGCGGCATCTAGATTTACTGGCTAGACCAGAGCCGGACCGTTCTGATATAAATAATAAAGGCAGGCCCCATCTGTGAAGCATGCCTATGGGGCAGACGGGCTTAACTGGTAACATTCAGCACAGCCTGAGCCAGGAATGAACACTCAGTTACAATGAGGGTGGCTGTGATCAGATATACGAGGAGAGATAGGAGAGACTTTACACCTCTGAGCCGGGATCATAGATGGGAGTTCACAGAAAAGAGAGAAGGGAGGGGATTAAAAGAATGGCAAAAATGACAGATATATAATGATTGTATAGTGTGCTGGAGTGGGCATTACTGTAATGGATAAATGTACATTATGGTGCAAAGGTCAGAACAAAAATATAACTATGATAATTATTTGGTCTGTTAAAAATGCAAAACAACTGCATGTAGGCTTTTAACCTGTAGGTTTTACCCAAAAACTTCAGTTGACAAAATACGAAAAGAACATCATACATTATACAACTACACAAAACGCACGCGCACGCACGCACACACACGATACATATTTTTTGTGTGTATTTATTACTTTTAGGGGACAACAAGCTGAAAAATAAGATTTAGATCATAAAGACAGTCGACTCAAGCTGACATTTGAGATTTGTTTTTTATTGCTTCCAACTGAAGTGACCAATATCTTTGAAAGCAGGAAAGAAACGCTTAGATTGTTACTGAGAAATCTATAGACTGGCATCTATTTATTGGATCTTTAAGGAGACACAAAGTAATGGACACATTTTAATTTTTGTTTTTTATTGTGTTGTGTCATGATTTTATTGGGATTTTTTATCACTTGACTAATACTCATTAAACTGCTCAATAAAGACATGATTTAGTTATCCAATCTGTTTTTGCGAATGAACCCATCACATGTAATATATATTAAGTGTTTATATCGTTTTTTTAACAATAAATATAACTATATAAAACTTGTTTTTATTGTGATTTATTGTATGTTATATGTGATTTAATGTTATTATACAATTCAAATGCAGTTGAAAATTATCCACAATGAATAGTAGCATTTTTTTTGCAAAAGACTTTTATACCTCATATGAACAAATAATAGAATTGAATAATTGAATTAGCCTGATTGTTTAAATGTTTGTTTTTCTATCTAAATCTTGGACTGATGTAAAAACAATATGAAAATACAGTCATATTTATTAATAATAAAGGTCATTAATGTATATTATTATAACATTAAATGTTTAAACACAAAAAGTATTAAAACATTTATGAACTTTTTTTAGTTATTTTGATCCATTTAATTCTTTGCAAATAAATGAAAATGGTTACAAATATTTCATTTGGAATAAAGAAAAATTTTGTCAGTCACCATTACTACCTAAAAGTACTTAAAATAAAACAAAATAATTTTGATCCTTTAGATATATTTCCATGGCTACAGAACGTGGAATGTGGTTATGAAACTATTTTGAGTCTGAGGCAAATAAGGACAGTATAAAATGGCAAAGAACTGACTAATCAAGAGGATCTTGGGGAAGTCGAAGCTCCAAGCAACAAAGCTGACCGTCCAAACACAGCACACTCCAATAACCCTACTGGAACTTTCTGCACAGCAACAGCAGAGCCAGAGAAGGGAAAAGTCCTGGAACTCAGACAAGCATCTGTCAGCCAACAGCACTGCCTCCACTGCTATGCAAACTCACCTTACTCTCTGGCCGTCTTGTGTTCCAGCACATTTAATTAAGAGCCATCCTACCAGATTTACAGCAGCATGTTTGTGTGCCTTAGTCAGGACAACACCCTGAAGATTAGCAGGATTGGTAACTTCATACCCCAACGGGGCGAGCAAAAGCAGACCCCTCAAGGCTGATCGGGGGTAAGATCCTCCCCTACCGACAACAGTAAGAGTTCGGATTCGAGATTCAAGGGCTGATCTCCAAAGGGCAAGATTGACAGGGTGTCACATTGCGGTAGAGGATACATCTGAACGCTACACCGAGTGCACCGAAGGGGAAACAAACCTTTGGATAAGCCGGAGGGGAAAGGGGGAGAGGGAAGTAAAGGGGGAGACGTCACAGTTTGTGAATGGGCGTCCAGGTAAGGACACAGTATTCAACGGATCCTGGTCCTGCTGTCACCATCCACACAGTCGTAAGAGAATCCTCAGAACTTGTCTGAGTTCAGAGGGAAAGGGCAGCATCCGCGGTCAGCACGCGAGTGAACAAAGAGTCGGTTATGACTGTGTATGACGTACTTCACATCTCCTGACCCTGAAACGGGAGACAGCCGAGTTTGATGAAAGTGAAAGCCCTGACAGAAGCAATTCGAGTCTACCACCTGACCCCAAATCGGCATCTTCTGATTAATCCGTGCTTACAGCTCGACCTGTGGAAACGGTGTTAGTGTCCGCTCTATTCAGAGCCCATGAGAAGTTCTTGATTGAGAACTTTGATTTGCCGTGAAACAACTTCCTTGCTGGGATATCCGTCAAGTAAAAATGGGTTTGTGAATTAGTCAAGGTCTTCAAAGTCTGCAAATGTTGGAGCCATGCTGCAGTAGCGGTGACATAGGTTTAAATGTGGTCGTTGGCATTTTCCCAAATAAATTTAAGGCTCATTCTCTGTCACTTTGCTCTGTCCCGTCCCATGACGCCAAGAACCCGATAAGACATGTTTCATAAACACGGTACATTTTGGCATCTCTCTTACTTTCTTTTAGAAGAATTAAGGTCCATATACATCAAACAGTATAATAATTCTAAAACTTTAAAGTTACACGGTTCAAAGAAAACAAGTTTGCAGTTTAAATCACGTGGCGTATGAAATGCAAGAATCACGTTAAGAAAATGATATTTCATTGTTTAATTGAATCGCCTGCACTTTCAATTCTTTTATCAACATTTAGAAGATATCACTTTTGCACAAGTATGTGATGTAAACCTAGCAACAGTCTTTCATCTTTTTGAACTGAAAAATAAGAAATATTTAATATAAATGGTTAACTACTGTGTTGTCAATGTTCAACACTTTTTAATAATTGTTATTTGTTACATATTTGGAAAAACTAATGGGAAAAACAAAAAGGTTGACTCATTAACAAGATTTATGGGGAAAATCATGAATTATGTAGGTGCAATATTGTGTTAATACTAAACACAATCCTTATGATCATGATACTTGTTAAAGAGATTGTCTTAAAACCCACAATGGTGGACTTTTCTGCTTTGTGCTAAAAATATATAATAATTAACAAACAACAAATAAGTGTTAAATAAGTCCAAATAAGAAGATAGATAAAATTACAATAAACCTAAAATGAAAATAAAACAGTAATAATATACTTATTTTTCTCATGTGCAGGCACCTTTATCATTGTCTTATTTTTAGGAAAGGTCAAGACAGGTTTTTTTTAACCCAGGTAAGTATTCCATAGAAGAAGAAAAAAAAACAGAAGAATCATCATCTTAGCATGAGCTCTCCACATTGAACTCTGATTGGCTGATTATGACTCGAATCCTCGGTATGCAACCCCATTAAACAATGATACTTGATGTCACAAACACAAATCCCCCACCGTGAGAACAAAACACAGGCTTTGGCAACTGCCAAAGAAATTGAGTCAGTTGCGTCCAATACGTTTTAGACACGGGACGACCTTCGGGTTCTCTACATTATGATTGGCCGAATGTCTCACTGAATGAGAGTCAAACAGAGCAGGACTATTAAAGCGCTGAACTATTGTCACTGGAGTTTCTCACAGATATTCAGTGATTCAAGTCAAAGTCTGGAACAGCTGTGTGATGTCACAGCATACAACAGCTGGTACAGGACATATCTAGCCACCGTATTGCCTGAAGGAAGTCTACAATTGGATTTCAAAGTCCACGTAAAATCTGAATGATCCCTACATGGGGGTGAAAAGACATTTATGACATATTACATTTGCTTTATAATTCATTATGATATTCTACAGTGCAAAGTGTAAAACATGTGCCGTGCACCACGGTGGTGATCGCTCTTGTCTACGGGTCGGGGTCAAAAGTCAGTGGCGGGATATCACAACCTGTGACTGTGTGGTTAGCCTCTGTCAGCGGTGGTGCATACACAAACGCACTTGGCAGTACACACGTGGGTGGGCCGCAGGCAGGAGTTTACAGTGAAAGAGACAGGGCTCCAGGGCCGCAAGATGACTATCAGCACAGCCTGTGCAGGGCCGCGGCGTCAGCCGCTAGAAAATGAGCCGGTGATTGATTAGTTGAACAACTATTCGACTTCACCTTTAAATGTTTGTAAATAGCATCAGAACCAGAAGAAAAAGATATTTTGAAGAATGCTGGTAACCAAACATCCAGTGAATTCCATTACATGGACACAAAACCACAGAGACACTTCTCAAAATGTTTCCTTTGGTGTATTTAGAGGTTTTTAATGACATCCCAGTAAAGCTTTAATCAGGTTTAAGTATTAAGTAAGTGTATGTATTGTAAAATAAAGTGCAAACCCAAGTACAAAATATTTGCATGGTATTTTTTGTAGGTTGACTTTAAGGGAAAGGGGAATGAAATGGAGAGAATTTCGAAGTTAAAGTTCAGAAGATATCACTCACCGACTAGTCAAAGCAAAGCACAGTTTACACATCCCATGGAGGAAAGCTGTGGCTTGTTCCAGGAAGGCGGACATCTTGGGACACTCGTCGATTGGCCCTTGCACGTACAAGAAACAGCCGTACAGCTTGTCGATCAAGCCCATGTTTACTACATAGCTGGGGGAAACACAAACATTGGGGATATTAATAAAATTGTGTCATTCATTGGGATAGAAACACATCCTAGCTTCATCTCAAACCTAGAGTTATTATCAAAAAGAAAATATTAATACATTTCCATTAACTCAAATCAAGTGTTGAAATTAATTGAAAAATATCACACCACAGGACGTTTGTGATTTATTCATAATTTATTCAATTATAAATAAAAATAAAAATGAATGAAAATACATTATACACGGAGCAGTATAAAAGGAAATGTAATATAAAAATAAAATGGAAAAAATAAAATAACTACTACTAAAATAAAATTGTTGATCCTTAAATTAGGCTATAACTAAAATGATAAAGCAAAAATAAAAATTAAACATAACAAACAGCACACACACAAATAAATAACTAGCATCTCAGTCTTGGTCTGATGATTAGAGATTTGGACTGGTAAGCAGAAGGTTGTTGGTTCGAATACTAATGCCAGCAGACAATGTATCAATAAATGTATATGTAGCAGATATCGCTTCATTTACATTAAACTTATGAACTGAGATTGTTGCAGTGCAATATGGGAACACTACCTTAAAGTGATATGAAAATTTTAATTAAATATTTGTATTAGAAATCTCTCTTGTCATCTTTAACCCATATGACTACCTTTCTATTGCAGAACAAAATAGGAGATATTTCCAATCCCCAATCACTTGTATAGACACAAAACCAATGTAAGTCGGTTTTCTGTTAAAAGCATTCTTTAAAATATCTTCAGTGTTGTGCTGCCATACAAGATAACACATTTAAGTATCTTTGCAGCTAACTACGTATCAGAACACAGCTTCTGTCACAAAGGTTTCTGCAATCCAAGCTGCTGGTCTTGAAACGTGAGCTCTCATCACAACCCTCTACTTCAGCCTATTACGTCCGTATCTCTAATTTGCCTGGTCAAATGAAAGGTCTCATGAGCGTGTCGGTCTCCACCCTTCTGGCTACAAATCAGACCTAATTACAGTATTAGCGGACGGCTGTGTCTCCATGTGCCAGCGCAGGTCTAAAAGAAGGAAATCCCCTCTCTCCTGTCTTCATATCTCAGGTATCACTGTCCTCCCCGCTCCCACCCATTTCTGGGACTTCCACAGAGCGTCTGACAGTCCATCATAGGACTTCAAACCTTGGTGCTCACGTGAAAGATACAGAGTGAATCTGTATATACTTTGGCTTGCTTCAACCATCTGATTAAAGACATTTGGCAAGGTACTAAGATATAATTCTATCTAAAATATGATTTCATAGTAAGTTGTAATTTATAAAGCATAAGGATTGTTTTTTTCTCTACTTTCTACAATTCATCTGTTCTCATATTTCTGTTTCCTTTTCTGTTTTATTTTTGGTGCTCCAGCCGTGGCCCGTTCCAGCTCTGTCTGTAGGGTCACTCGGCGGTCACCGCAATGGGCTCGAGAACTACTTGTGTCAAACAAATCACGGGAGGGAAGACAGAGGGATTGTGGGAAGCCTGGGATTCTTTGCAGGCCGGGCTGTCTGCCTTTCCTCAGAGAGCAGGGCGAAGTCCAGCGTCGTCTCTCTCCTCCGCACTGCCCTACTCTTAGGCCGAGTTCAACTGTAAGTTGTGCACTTCCAGAACAGATTTTTGGCCAGAAACCTAACATTTGCATGGATAAAATGTGTTCAGCAGCGTGGACCTGAGAACGTGTGATGTCAGATTGGCAGTTTGTTTGCAAACGTAATCCGAGGGTCATTACTAGTTTACAGGATGTTTCTTAAATACTTCCTTTATTTCCCAGAACACAAAAATATATTTTGGAAATGTCGGCACCCATTCACTTGCATTGTTTTTCCTCAATAAAAGTAAATGGGCACTACTGCTGTTAGGTTAGCATCATTCTTCAATATATTACCTTCTATGTTTTGTGGAAGAAAGTAAGACATACAGGTTTGAAATGACAAGAGGGTGTGTAAATTAATACAGATTTTTTTTTCACTACCACTTTTACTTTCTAATAAAAGGGATTATAAAGAAGTTGGAGTGCTTTATGGATTTCGAGGTTTTAACCTTATTTAAGGCTTTAAACCAAAAACCTTTGGAATAAAAGAACAGCAGATCAGTAGCATATTTAAAGCAATGTGTCAGATGATAAATGTCATGTCAGATGATATTTTAATAATCCCAGAAGATCTCAATGCACACCCTAAAAAGAATATTGGGCTGTAAACACACCTGATAAAATCGTGAACACGTGTATTGAAATTCTCATTGGCGGTTGTTTTGCTCTTCATGTCTGGACTGCAGATACGTGATGTTTCTCCATCAGCATTTGCCGACTGTAGGTGTCCCAGAACCGTAGAGACCGTCTGCAGAAGAGCCGTCATCAAACCCTCAAAGATCTGCTTATTCACGCTGCGGCCAAAGATGCTCTTGTCCTCATCTGGCACAAAAAGCTACGAAAAACAAACATGGATGAGTACGTCATCAAACTGCCAACGGAAAACATCATGAAAGACCTGAGATCCAGAGACTGAAGGCAAAGATGTCTAGACATGTTGGAGCTTTAGGGCTTTATCAACAGCTACAGATGACTGTCTTAATCGCCAACGACTCTCAACATGTTCACAAGTGTGTCAAACATGAGAAAGTCTAAAACTAGATTCGTGTTCAAACAACTGGCGGCATTTTCTCGTGCACGGAGCTTTGTCACCACAATTTACAATGTTACAATAGTTTGTACTGCTCTAAGTCCGCTCATTGATGCTGTTGATGTTGCTACAACACCAATCCTACGAATTACATCACAAGATGATACAAAATGTTCTAAGTAAACATTGGTTGATATTCATTTATAAAGGCCTAAAAATACTTTTCGAAACATGCTCAACTTACGAGGCATGGATTGCTTCCTACACCAATCTTGGCACTGACGGACATTTTAGTTCAGGCAACAATGGGTCTCAATATCCGCTGTGCACTGTCGCACAATAGACGGGGTCATTTAAACCCCAGCTTGCATTTTAAAGCATGTCAAGGTAAAGCTGATAGAACAAATAAAAAGGATCCCTTCCTCTTTTGTTTCCACGCACACGCCATTAAACCTTGCTTGGAATCCTGATCCTCCGGTGCATAAACAACAACAAGGGCGCTGATCTATTATTCATCAGCCCTGGGAAATGAATTGGTAGTTACAATTTGAAGTGACATTGTTACTGGTTGCGTGCCAATGGCGGGCATATGAGAACTCTCGGAAGTTTTCCCTTGTTGGGGAGAGTTTACGGTAAGAAAAGATTAAAGAAATGTGGGGGGTTTAGGGAGAAGCTGGTTGAATCTAATGACACTCACTGTGGAAATTAGCTAAATGGTTATGCTTGTAAAGAAATGTAATTGCCACGAGAGACACAGACTATTTTGAAGATCCTTTTTGTTCATATTTAACGTTAACTGCAACGCAAATTAGCAAAACGGCTAGACATGTTCAAAGCAACCTGAACAACAGTTAAGGAAACGCTAGCGCAAGGCATGTTGAACTTAACTCATGTTTTGCGAAAAGTCACATTATAAATTAAATCTCACGTCAACTACTACGTTTTTTGAAATGTTACATTATAAATTCAATTTCACGTCAACTAGTAAATTTTGCTGTGTAAATTCCCAAAACCATGTTAACACTATACTTCAAACGTCTGTTAAAAAGGGCGATAAGGTTAGGAGATAAATCGTCATACAATTATCAACAAAAAATAACACGTATCTGTGCCACATATTTATTGGCACCTGAATGACAGGATTTAAATGGTTAGCGCTAGGCATTGGGTTTTCCGAAACGTTACATTACAGATCGCACTGCTATAAGAAGCGTTTTGTTGCCATCTATTTTTTTAATCTGCTGATTTTCAACATAACTCTGCAAAACGGGTGACGTCTTTTTAGCTACCTAAATAACACTTACGGTCTATTTTACGTCCATGGCAACACAAGTAAGCATCATTAGCGCTAGACCGGTGAACATTCTAAACACTGGCAAAGCACCGTTGTGTACATTTCAAGTTAACATTACGTTTCTGACATTGACGCAATTCATAACCTCATAGAGTATGCAGAGACCACTAGCTTAGCAAAATTGTGGAAAATTATAAGCTAACAGATTTTGCAATGTTTGCATTAAATCAAACCCCAGCGTTATATATTATGTTACATATTTGAAGACTAGTCAAGTGCTATTAGTTAAAGGCAGGAAATAAATACAGACTATACAGACAGGTAAAGCTCATGTTGAAATGACCGATTTCACCGAGGAGTGAGTTAGTATCAAAAAGCAGGCCAAGCCAGCTACATTCTCCACAAATCTAATTACAGAGAAGGGAAGGGTGGACGCCAGCGCTGGCCACACTACACACACACACACACACACACACACACACACACACACACACACACACACACACACACACACACAGTTAAACCTCTACACAGGTCCAGTCTACACAAACAACTGAAATATTGCTCTTAACTGACTTTTTCGCTTCACTTAGGTGACTAATCTGTCCGTTTATATCCATCACATGTCAACGAATCAGTGGCCTGACTGACTGTAGGCTTGTGTTGTGAAATAAACCCCTTGTACCCCGAGGAAATGTTACCTCTTTAGACTGAAACGTGTATTCAGTGAGGTTTAATTATTTGCCGAGCTGAAGTTTCTCGCGCACACACTCATCTAAACCTTGTGTAAAATAGTAAATCATGTCTTGTAAGAACACTTTAGATAGGCAGAAATAAAGGGCCTTTTTCAACTGGTACACGGCGTTAAAGACTTTAGGAAAGAAACCATATACCAAAACTTGCTAAATTATGGCTTGTTTCATTGTAGGCAGCCTATTTAGAATAGGGAGAGCATCTTGATTGGCCAGAAATTGAATTAGTGCACAATGTCTCTTTAAATAGGGGAGTAAAAACACATTGATATGAAGTTCTAAGGATACCATTAAGCAATGCCACAAAAAAATATTAATATTAAGTACCTTAATTGTGACACACCACCTAACACTGTTCTATGAATTTCCAACAAACCACTCATTTTCATTCACTTTCATACATTTCATCAATTAAATGTTATATATTTTGGTTGCATTTGTGAGTTATTTAAATGGGAATGTGCGTGTAACATAAATGTATTGACAAGAATTTTAATTGTGTAGCCAAATCAATTTTCTCACATTTTTATCAAAATATATATGCTTAAAAATTTTATTATGCTGTTTATGCATTGTAGTGTGGACTGAAAGGGGAGTTTTAAAAAATTGGTGACCCATTTTAGTTCCACAACCAATATTACATTTATGCGTTTAACTACTTGTTTTGTACTCTTGCATAGCTTAGGGATGTAAATATTTTCAATGGATAACCTTTAGAAAAGGCTAGAAGGGAATTCCATGTCAGGTTTTCCCAAAGATGTGCACTATACTTAAAGGTCAGATGTCATAATTTGGAGGAAAAAAACATGTTAATGAAAGTATCTTTTTGTTTTTTATAGTTCTATTGTAAATTGTCACATGAGTTACTAAATTGTCAAATCCATAACCTGCCAAAATCTTCATAAATTTGCACATTGAAATTTAATTGAACAATTTTGTGAATACAATTTTGCACATTTTAAATAACAGAAATTATGTCTCTCAAAACATGCATCATTTTGCCACAACCTGTTAATTTTTTTTCTTTAAAAATAGAAAACCTATGAATAGACTGATACAGAGCTTATGAATTTATACATATATTATTCTGTACACTGGTAGTAAATACACCCTCTAAAAAAATCATTCTTCAAGTTTCAACTGAGGATGACCGCTTCATTGTCTCCTCGACTATTGTAAGTCGCTTTGGATAAAAGCGTTTGCTAAATGACTAAATGTAAATGTAAATGTAAATGTAATGACCGATCCATAACAACCCTAATGTGGACAAAGAGTGCATTTAAACAAAAATGATTGTTTTTATTCTTATGCTTTTATGTTTACAGTATCCTTTTCTTTAAACTCGGTGTACACAATCCTCTGGCAAACACTACACTGACTTTTTCAGTCCAATTGGCAGATTAGAGAGCAGGGAACATAGCGTGAGCGTGGCTTTGAACCCCCCATGCCAAAAAGCAAAGGGTGGGATGGTGGGAGAGAAAGAAGGACAGACACCAAAGCGCGGTGAAAAATGAGGCACAGGCGCATCAAGCGAAATGTGATTCAGCAGCGGAGCTTTCCCAGAACTTCAGATGATTCAGTGAGTCATATAAACAAGAGCAATGTTGTATGTATTAAAATCCATTTTGGCGCTCGCTTTAAACTGGTAGATGAGCCACATATGCTTTGGCAAGACGGATAAGACAGAACTGACCCTTTAAACATGACAAAACAGCACTTCAGGCCTTTAAATCTCAAGTGGAAGTCTCATCCTCAAAGGATTAGTTCGCTCAAAAATGAAAATTCTGTCATTATTTACTCATATGCCTTTACAAACCTGTATGGATTTCCTTGTGATGTGGGACACAAAAGAAGATATTTGGAAGAATTCACTGGGTTTTAATGCTCTAAAACCACACAAAAGGGTCAGGTAACTAGCCTATACAACTTCTGATCTTTATGCCATACATCAGCTTTATTGTAATTTGTAAAACAATTTATTTAGAGATAATTCTGTCATTTTTCACCCTTAGGTTGTTTAAAAATCTATATATGACTCTGTGGAACACAAAAGAAGATATTTTGAGATATGTCTCAGTGATTTAGTGTCCATACAATGTAAGTCAATGGGGACCGTGGTGTAGTGTTACCACCATTCTGCAAATTATATACAAGTTTGAAATGACATGAAGTTTTTTTTTGACTGAATTGAGTGTTCCTGGGAATCAAACGATGACGTAAGATACATAAATGGCCTAAAAAGACCAAAACAAGCCACCAGAACTCACCGTTAACTGATGGAGCAGCAGGTCCATGAGAAAGGTAATTTTTGTTGCTATAGAGAACATAGGAGCAGTTGTTGAGGCAGTGTGCACATGACAGGGTATACGTGTTCACAGCAGCACAGAGGGACCTAGAGAGAGAGAGAGAGAGAGAGAGAGAGAGGAGAGAGAGAGAGAGAGAGAGAGAGAGAGAGAGAGAGAGAGAGAGAGAGAGAGAGAGAGAGAAGAGAGAGAGGAGAGAGAGAGAGAGAGAGAGAGAGAGAGAGAGAGAGAGAGAGAGAGAGAGAGAGAGAGAGAGAGAGAGAGAGAGAGAGAGAGAGAGAGAGAGAGAGAGAGAGAGAGAGAGAGAGAGAGAGAGAGAGAGAGGGGATTAGTTTTCCAATGCCGACTTCCCCAGTTTTGAGTATCCAGATCAGGATACAAGGTAGACCAAATATAAACATTTCAGGGTTACCCCCATTCGCATCGCACAAGAAGGCCAATGTGTGTTGGGTTGTGTGTCGTAATAAGGTAAGGTTATCTGAGAAAATTGACACTTAAACCTCAGAGTGTGAACATCACACGCAATCCAAGAAGCATGACAACACTTGAAATATTTTTCTCTTGGGAAATAGTGCCTTACAAAACAATGCAAGACAAACTAAGATATTCCACAAAAAGCTGAACTGCTTGAGGAATGTCAATCTAATAATAGACATGGTACCATGATAATAAAAAATCTAAATATGAGAGATTATGAAGTTTTAGGATTATCCCACTAAACCTAACAGCACAAAATCTGCATGCACAATGAATGAGAAACAGTGCTTTGTATATTACACACAAATACAAAATAAAATATTTATTTTTGAAGAGCTCTTTTCCAAAACGCTATAAATCCACTTTAATAGTGTTGCGAAAAAAGCGAAAAACAAGTTCATTGCTCATAGCAGTTTGGTAAAACAACTGCATCTTGTAGTACATTTTAATAGTGAAAATTGAAACATTGATGGGCAGTAAATAGGTTCGATAAACAGTAATATGGCATGACAAACACGTTTTTTTTTTTAAATATGGCTTTAATAGCGGTTTGGAAAATATAATTATTATATTTTACCTATATTATTTTATTTATTGGTCTTTTTATTTGTTATTTGATTTGTCCAATTATTTAATCATTTATTCACCCTCGTATTTCTTTTTTATTTAATTAATTGTTTAAATATTTTTTTATTTATTAGTTTAAATGATTTTATATTTAAGAATCCGATTTAGAAAAAAAAATTAAATACATTTCTTAAGCTTTTTTAAATGCTATTTTTCCAGTAATCTAAATAACAAAAAAGTTCATTAATAAAAAGAATTTTTAGGGCTGATCACTCCCAAATTCAAAGAATTTGGTCATCATTTACTCACAATCATGTTTTTCAAAACACGAAAAAATATATATTTTGAGGAATGGTTTGGCAACCATAAAATGTAAGTCAATGTTTAGGGCCAATGTTGTTCTTTAAAACATCTTGTATGTTTAGGTTGGATTTTAATAAGTGGTTGAACTATCCCTTTAAGAAGAATACTATAAAACCTTTAAAACTATGATATTAATAAATATAAATTTCAAATGCAGAGGAAGAAAATAAGACTGAGCACCATAAAAAAGTTCTCCAGTAGCTTATTTTGTCAGGGATGTTACAAGAGATTGTACACATGCACTGCACATCTGCCTGCCCCCCTTTCCTTGTTTCCACCATGTCTTTCCCCAACTCGTTTTCCCTCTCGGCTCAGATAAGCGTCTAGCCGTCAGCGCCTTCGGGCCACTCGGTCGCGGCGAGTCAGTCAGGACTCTGTATTTTGTCTGTTCCTCACCAGTCTGAGAGGAGATTAATGTAGCTGATAGCTGACCAGTCACTCCACTCCAACTCCACAACCCCACCCCCTTCTTCCCCACCCCCACATTAGTTAATATTTTCTGACAACTGTATATTTTATCCCGAAGCAGAGTGGCGGGGCCCTATCTGCCGAAAGGACAAATGGAATCTGACTTGTCTTTTTTAAAGTAGGCCGTGTTTACTTCTCACCGTAAACATTTTGTTATCCACCGCAACCTTCGCCATCTGTTCAGAATTTTCGGCCGAACCGTATTGGCACTCGTAATAAAAATAGCGCCCGGGCCTCGGGCCTGTCAATAACTTCCACCCGACTGACAAAAAATACGCTGATGTATATTTTACCCGCCGCTGGGCTGATCGGGGAGATAACAGTGCGAGTATTGACATAGCAGTGTAAAAGCGTCAGACATGCAAGCATGACACCGCAGGGAAAACATTGTGCCTGCTCTTTTGGGAACGGATCCAAGTAATCCCCTCATGCACTTTCAAAGCCATGCAATCGTGACCGGTTATAAAAATCGGTTGGTTATTCTTTGGCACATTTTCACTTCAACAGTAGACGATAAACAATGGGGCGTCAAAGCAGTCTTGTTCAATTAATGCGCATTGTTTACAAAAATGCCAGTGAAACATTGATCCACCCAAGCGTCAAAGTGAAATGTTTCTTTTGTGTTGACAGAGATACTAGGAAGTGTAACAGAGCTGTGAGAGAGAGAGATGGTGGGAAGGAAGGATGGATGGTCATGGGTGAGTGGACTGATACACCAGACTCTGTTCTATGAAGGAAGGGAAACGTGAGATCCCCTCCAACCTGTGCACTCTGGGCAGCGGACCAGCACCGCCTCAGACACACTGATTTAACACCAGAGCCAAATTTATTAAAAGCTTCTATTGTGTAAAAATGAGAACTAAAATCTGTCATTTGAATAGTTAAGTGATATTTTTCTTGACTAAATGTTGTTGCTTTGAACCTACATATACCTAAAACTTTTATTTATGTAGAATACAATTTACACTTAATAATAGTTCATCCATGAGATAACAACGGAAGACTACAAAGACATGTTTAAAATAGACTAGAGTTTACAAGTGATAACAGATTAATTACAGATTGATATAGACAATATGGTCATTTTGAAATTGTGATTACATGAGATGTATTTTTATAACAAAAGGTAGAATAAATAATCAGTTATTATTATTAAAAGTAAAAACCAACCTTTTCCCAGATCACTATAATATGGTTAAAAAGCCACATTCCGTTTGACTAGATTAATGTGTATGTTTTAAAAATAAAATTGTTATATTGTTCTATTTCCTATTTTATGTGTGTCTGAAAAACTACAGTCAACTCTATTACCTACTAGGCAAACTTCGCTTAAAAAGGAATTGATTGTCCCAATCTTACATTATCTTTTGTGAATTTATTGAATTATGTAAACATGTGCCTTTTCTGATATGTTCGCTTAAAGAGTGGATTAACTGTCAATATTAGCTACAGTTGGTTTCCATTTAAATTTGCACATTCAACCAATGTGCAAACTTGAATCTTGTAATAAACTTCCATTTATTTCAACTTCCATATAAGCAACATTTCCATTAAGTGAGCTGAAGGGAACAAAATTGTCAGCTAAAGATGAACACTTCCTGATCATTTAAAAAAATCTGGTAAAAAAGACCAAATGTCTCTGCAATTATAGATTTATCCATTTATAAACATATAAAAAAAGTGCTTCAATTGTTTAGAAAACTGATTAATATATGGGGCTTTTGATCGACTTTGGAGTTTGATGTACCCGTAAAATTATGGACTATTTTTAAACTACGATAAAATTCTATAAATTTCACTTTGGATACAAGACCTGTAGCCTATTGGTTTATAAAGACACAATATCCTCTAGGATAAACTTATTTTAACAAATTGTAATCTTAAAATTTTGGAAAAAAAGGTAATGTTAGGAGAGGGAACGTGTGCTTGTCATGGAATTTAGGTATCCATATTGTTGGGTTGGTGTTTAAAGACAAGTGTCAAATTTCCAAATGTGGATTGAATGACAGGCCAGAGTGTCAAAGTCCACTTTGGCGTCTCAAAAATAAACAGTGGATGAAGAGCTTAGGCGCAAGATTATAACAATTTATCATATTATCATAGAATTACGTGTAAACTTGAACTGAAAGCTCCTAACTCTAAAAGTTCGTAAAACAGTTTTCTAGCTCAGATTTCTGCTAATAAACTTATCTTGCCATGATTATATCACTACATAAACCCTTTTTTTAAAAACACAATCTGGAAAAGGATACAAGCATATCAACCAATCAGATTAGATTGTGAAACAGCTAGGCCAAAAGCTTGTTTCCATTTTCCCAAATTCAGATTACTTTTGCGGTAACCAGCTTCAAACTCCTGCACAAGCTCATAAAAGATTGACGGTAAACCTGATCTACGTGCATGTTCACGTGCTTCTGAAGGTACGAGGAAGGCTATCTGATGCCTGTCTAATAACGCGTGGGGAGGAATGTGAGGAGTGGGGGTGGGGAAGCCCCCAGGTGGTTTTCATGGTTAAACGGCAGATTATGGAGCACACGACTAATTTCTTTGTAGTAATCTTATTAAACTGTTAAACAGCTGTCGGCTAGCCAAATCTCAACATCAACCCCCGATGCATCCTCCTATACACTGGTATAAATAGTAAGAAGAGCAAGAAAATAAGAGCATCTAAGGATGAACGAAGATTGACAGGTAATGCCTCGTTGGTTTTCCCGTAACTAAGAAATCAAGAAACATAGTACAAACTATAAAGAGAGAAAAAAGTTTCCTTTATGTTAAATGGAGTTAAACATTACTAAGTTATGAGCACATTGCCCAGGCCTCATAAAGTTCATAAGGGATTACTATAGCATTAGAACGTTAAAAATAAATAAATTTAAATAGCTTTTTATCAAGCTGAAATGGTTTAAAGTACCAAAATAAAAATATAGCATACATGTTAAATATAATACCTAAGGAATATGTGTTGGTTATTTTCTGCCAGTACTTGAAGGGGCAGAAAATGCTACAAAAAACAAAAACTGCAAATTCCTCGATAATTTTTCATCTTTTTTCTTAATTGTTTTGGTTTTTGCAGATTCCAATATTTGGAAACTTTAGGACATTTAGTCAAATAAAATGATAGGTATTAGGTATCATATTCAAATGGAGAAATAATCTTTACGAAGTTTTGTTAACATCAGTCAATGCCTTAATATAGCCCTTACCCTAACAATATACAACTTGGTGTCTCAGAATGAATCCTAGTTAATGTAAGTTCAGGGTGCAATAACTTATATTAGCAGATACAACTTCAATATTTTATTTTAAAAATGTATTAGTAAATTATCGTAAGCTAACATTAATAAATACGGCATTAGTATTGTTCATTTAGAAAAAATTTAAAAAAGTGTTAGCAAAAAAATATTACAAATTACTTTTTTTCTAATTCTCTCATTTGAAATACTGCTAAGGTTATAAACTGCATATTAAACTAGCAGCCGTTGTTCCAGTTCTTTATAAGACACTTCGCATTAAGTGCTTGAGTTTACCTCATTCATTCTAAACAAGTATAGACATCACGAACATATTGGGTCGCTTCTAACGATTAATTGAGCGTGAAATCAAACAGAAGCTGTGGTGTCGATTCATCTATTTATGTGAGCCTGACCGCTTGCATGCAAACATCTCACTTCATCTGCCTGTTAAACCGGCTGAATTCAACACCTAGCGCTGCTACTGTCTGAGTAATGGGTCTTTTTCTGGTGTAATACATCATCTCGAAACCCGTTAGATGGTTGGAAGCTGTCACCGTCCCGCTTGAAATGATATTCTTGCACCCCAGCCCACTGCCAACCTTAAACCAGGCTGCTTTTCCAGCTCGTCCTCCTCTAATTGCCGATGATTAGCGTGACATCCAACACCGGCTGGCGGTGCGTGGCCTCTGCCTGTCTCTTTCCTTCACGATGACAGCCTGTGTCAAAGATTTTGAGAAGCAATTTGGTGAAGTGCTATTGTACTGCATCTCAAGTTACACGGAGTATGTAACACTGACCCACATGTGCCGGGTCGTCCCTAAGAACACTGCATTCCTCTAGCTGAGCGGATCCGAGATTCCTGCTCACGAGCTACGTTTTTACATCTTTAGGCCATGCAAGAACAAAGCAGGGTCTATAAACAACAGGCATATTGATAATCTGCCCAAAAAATGAAGCTTTATCTTGTAGACATGGGATTATGTTGCTAAGGTAGCCGGTGATCATGGTCTCTACAGCTCTGAAGAAGATGGAGGGAAAAGATTGAAAGCTGAACCAAAATGGTTATACCTCAGCTGGTCACGTATAGTCCTGCTCTCTTATTAGTCAATGGACACAACAGTAAAGAGATGCTTAAGATGTACCGCAAGGTTCGGTCAACTCTACCTTTCCATTTACTGGCTTCGCTCACCTCCCTCACCCCCTGCACGGTTGTTCCTCAGCATGGGTGGCCTTTGGAATGGATGGTGGGGGTTGGGTCACTTGACTGACCTCTGAAACTGAATTAAGGCCATTTAACTAATTCTGAAATCCATAGGCTAGCTCAGAGACAGGGGAGCAGATGGCTAAGAAGAATTCAAGATGAGGGGAAGATCACCCCAAGTCTGTCTGTCTGGTGTAAAGTTGACGTTTCCTCACAATATTCCTCATATTAACAATTAAATATCAACAATTTCAGGTTAACAGTATGACAAATGTTAAAAAAATGGTTTATGCGAAATGCGAAATGTAGGTGGTAGGCTGCTAGAATGACAGCATTTTTTTATTATTGACTTATTTTAATGTTTTCCTACATGTATAGCCTTCTTACTCCAGTAGAAGACAAAATACGATATTGGAAAGAATGTTGGTATCGAAAAACATTGACCCATTATTGACTTTCATTGTATTGGCGCAAAGAAATGTCTCCAAATTTTTTTTGTGCTCCAGAGAAAAAAGGGTCAAACAGAGGTTTGTTTCACCACTGGCCAAATAAATAAAAAATACATATAAATGGCCAAAAATGTCCTGATCAAACATTAAGTCAACAATCAAGCGTCAACCAAAACATAGAGCATGCATTGAAAAATATATTTTCAAGAATGTTGGCATCTAAATAACTTTGACCCCCATTGACTTTCATTGTATGATCACAAAACAGCACAAAATATCTTGTTTTGTGTTCCAGTGAAAAATTGTCCTACAGAGGTTTAAATTTTTTTTTTCTCATTCTTGAAACATGAATAAATGAAATAAACAGTCAAATTCAAAAGTGTCCCAATCAAACAGGAAGTCAACAGTCAAACAAGAGACGAAAACAAAGTTCTGAGCGAACTTTAAATACAGCCAGCGAGAAAAGGTGACGAGCAAATCCTCTCTCCAAGAGCCGGTCAAACAATTCCTTCTTTCACCACAATCCAAATGACATTTAATTTGATTCTGCCGTTGATCTTTCCCGATATCCTAAACGATTCACAGACATCCATCTGCTCTCCGTTCCACAAATGGCTTGGCATAAGCCATGTCAAAAGTCCCGGGTGCGCTGTTACGCACCACGCGACGTGCACACACATGCGTGCTGACGGACATGCCCACATAATGGCATCCTGAAATAAAACCACTTGGAAAGAGCCCACAAGAAGCTTTCACTGGGCGCATTTAGTCATCGTGTGACACAGAGGTTGAGGTGACAGTCAGTGGCGTGTCAATGTGTTCCCTTCCATTTAGGAAAGTGAGACAGACGGAGTTAAAGACAGTGAGGGCGATCCGTTTTGCTCACCATTTGCAAGAAGTCTCAGTGTGACTTCCTGCGTCTCTTCAGAAGGAATAGTTTTACTAAAAGGCATTTGTGAAACTCATTTAGGAGTGACCTGTGCACTTGTGATTATGTGTGAGGCAGTAGGGTGAATGGGACTGGATTACACTCTGTGGGGTTTGAGCCTTGACAGTGGCCTGGTCCAATGCCCACCTTATCTCTCCTCCTAAGCAGTGACCCCTATCGGGACAACACGGAATTGTCTTTCCCAGCAAAGTATTGATCAAAGAGCTTAAAAAATAATAATCCAGACATGATTTATTCATCCTCATGTCATTCAAAAGCTCTATATGAAGCCTAGAAGATATTTTAAGAAATGTCTCTGTGGTTTGTGTTCATACAATAGAAGCAAATTGGGTCAATGTCATTTGGTTGCCAACATTCTACAAAATATCTTCTTTGTGTTCTGTAGGGAATGAGGTCATACAGGTTTAAAATTACATAAATAAAACAAATTTCTGTCTAAGATTAACTGCAAATTTCTTCTTTAGACCTTGAAGTTGCTTAGGTGTTGGACAGCGCACTTTAATAACTTCCACACTGGGAGCTGTCAATCATTTCTGAAGAAAAGTACAAGGATTTTAATTGCTCCTACGACTATGAGTCTGCACTTTAGATAACCAAAGCACAGAGAAATATTAAAATGGTTTTGTGAGTATTGAGTGAATTTAGTAAGCAAATGGTGTGCAAATATCTGTAATTTAAATATCCACAGGTTTGTAGGATTCATGGCTGTTAAAGTTCATATGTAAAATAATGAAAATATGACTTGCAGAATATTTGCTAGAGGCAGCGTATGTGTTACATGTGTTTACATAATGGAAATTCAAGTGGGTTCAATTTATTTTAAATGTTAACATTTTTGGCCACAATCTATATACTGTATGCAGTGAGTATGGAAGCCAGATGCTACATAAACTGACTAACTGGAGTAATTCATGTAAGTAAGAGCTTTATTTGACTATATTGGCTATTTAATTTTAAAGAGATTCCAATTTGTTTTCACTCAGATGTAACCTGTTTGGTGTTCTTCTAAATATCTTCTTTTGTGTTCTGCAAAAATAGTCCTACTGGTTTCAAAAGTCATAAGAGTGGGTAAATTATTTTTGGGTCACTTTTAGGAATAATATAAGATTATAATCCCAAAAACACACTATCATTGTTAAAAACCCGGGCTAAAACAAATAACTTTTTAAAAGTAACATCAAAGTAAAAATACAATTTTGATTAAGTCATCGCATTACATAAGTTCCTGAGATACCAAAATTATGATCTTCATATCACGTCGAAATCATTTTTTTATTTACTCGCTATAATGTCATTTCAAATTAGTATGACTTTAATATATTGAAGAATTTGGGTAACCAATCACTACTAATCCCACCATTCACAAATAATGTATAAACATTGTAGTGTTTTTTCCCTAAATATTCTTCATTGAAAAAATACTTTGAAAAATGTTCTCCTAATCGACAAAAATAAAATTCAAATCTCGTGATTTTTAAAGGCTAGCGGGCGGTTAACGTTCGAGTAGCAGTGCGCGTTTCCCGGGCCTCTCGCTATCCTTGGTTTACTCATGCAAACAAAATGGCCTTCCTGCTCTAGACATCCGACCCCCATTTCCTTCTTATCCGTCGATTCCCTCCAAAACACTCAGCTTGAAGCCGCAGGGTTGCACAGGGACATTAACGGAGCTCGCTGTGGAATTAGCCCATTAATGTAATGCTAACAAGATGGAATCCTTCTCCCGCGGGAGTAATATTACAGCGGCATCTCCACAGTTGTTCTTTTTTGTAAATCACTCAGCTTATCTGAAAGGAGCCGATCGATAAGTAGCATTACAGTAAATAGATAAACTAGCACTGCTGTAAGGGTTAGCGTCTGACTCTACCATTATAGGGCGCACATGAAGGGGAACGATTAGCACGTTTTTGCTTCCGCCGTGCCCTTGACAGACACCCGGTGCCACGGCAAAACGTCACTGCTGACAGGGATTTATGAAGAGAGCTTGTCTTCCAGCGAATTGTCTGAGCTTGCACAATATTAGGGGAAATTAAATAAGAGATTTGCAAGCTTGATATTTGAGGGCATTAGTGAACCTTTTTGCAGTTCTTTGTTTACCAAATTTCAAAAACTTGCTGACAAAGTTGCGGAAGAACATTTTGGAGATTTCTCAGTTGTGATTCTCTATAGTATCAACTTCATCTCATGTTTCTTCTCAAATGTCTTAGAAGACAATGGAATCTCTTTAAATGCAAACGGTTGTGCAAAAACCCTTAACAATACATTTACTCTTTGTCATTTTAAACCTGTATGAATTTGTTTCTCCTGCAAAAATTATTTTGAAGGGAACCAAATAGAAGGAACACTCGTTCTCTTCCACTGAATGGAAACTAAACCAATGCAAGTGAATGGGTGCCGTTTTCAAAATATCTTCTTTTGTGTTCAGTGAAAGGAACCAATACTGTAAATTTAAAAATCCTTCAATGTGTAGATAGGAGAACTAAGACTTGGACCTCTCTTGAGCTGGTGTCTTAACAACATCTAGCAAGAGTTCATTTACAGGAACCTGTAACACCAGTTGTGTGCGTGATACTGCTGGAAACATGCAAGACTGATCAGACCTCTTAAAGGTTATCACAGCACTAACAGCCTTAGGGCAAAGAGATAGCCGTGAGTGAATGGAGTGATTGTGGGACAGAAGATTTACAAGACAATAACTATAATAATGTAATTTCACTATTTAAAATACTTTCAATTTTTTAAATTTAGAACACACGTGCTGAGAAGGAATCGAATCTTCACAAGTTTCAGAACTAAGAATGCATTGGAAAGGAAAAAACAGCTATACAATTACTTCAGTGGTTATAATGGACTTTTTATATGGCCATTATATTTCCCAAGCGTGTGACATTCGATCAGTTTAACAATCCCTTCTTACTTTGACTGACAAGAATAAAGTGTTAAGATATTTTAGAGAGAAATTACAAGATTTTTTTAATTAAAATGCATTAGTATTTTGGCGCAAATAACAAATATTAAATACTCGTACTTATTTGTCAAAAAGTATGAATATGTATGCTGCATCGTTTAACATTTTGACTGTAAAGAAAAGTCAAATAAATAATTTAAGCCATGTGGGTGAAAATACGATATCAATTTTAAATATTATGAATATTATGAAAATGGTCAAAAAATATATTCGAAATTGGACAGCCTAATTGTTAGCTTCAGAGAATTTTAATGCATTACATTATAAAAAATCTATATTACTTGTATATGTTCACAGCAAAAACATTTGAGACATAAAATGCTTCAACAAAAGTAAAAATGATGTCGACATTTATTTACTCTCGTTGTTTCAAACCCCTATGACTTTCTTTCATCTGCAGAACACTAAAGAAGATACCATGAAGAATTTTGACATTGACTCCAACTGTATAAACACAACACACCACTGACACATTTATCAAAATATCTTCTATTGTGTTCCACAAAAAAGAGCCAAAAACGTGTCTTGACCAAAGTGAAGGTGAACAAAAATAAAATAATTTGCATTTCTCTGGTGAACTATACATTAAAAATCCAAATTAGCAGCATATAAGGATAACCATGGTATAAAACTCATCCAGAGTTGCTCCAACAAGTCGAGACAGGACCGAACTTTGTTCCCTGAAAGTGATGCGACCGGTAGGCTAATCTTATATCGAGAGCCACCACTTCAACGTGCGATTGGAAAAAACACCTTGAATAACAGAAATGCCTTAAAGGTCTACTCCTACACCTAAACAAGTTTAGTGGATCTTTTCAAAACAACTGAGGTGGTTTAATATGGACGCGTGACCCAACACGTAACGTTCCACCCGGGGAGGTTAATCAAACACGACAGCATTTTGAGCTCTTCAAAAACCGAAGTTCATAAAAATCCATTACGCTACCAAACCCCGCATGAAATTTTCTGGAATTAATGACCGAACAACAAGAAGATGGAGAGATGGTGAGTGCGAGTATGAACGGGAAAAATCAATAAACACTACATGGCCTGTAAAAGCATTATAAATATAAGTAGCATTTTTCCATTAAGGGAGATTTGGAAAACAGCAAATGCTAATGAGGGAAGCAAAGAGGCCATTCAAGTCCATTAGTAGCTCTCTCTAGTGAAAATGGGCCACTTGCTGAGGTTATCTACTGGCCAGTGCCGCTAGATCCAGACCCACTATTCAAACCCGACTTCCATTTCTAAGTGACATATTGGACAAATGTGCTTTCTGTATTGAGACGAGGGGCAGAGGGAGGAGTTCCAAATGGATGATTCAAATGCAAAGCTTTTTATTTTCTAAACAAGCAGCATTCTTATTCATTATAAATTTATCGTGATGCGGACGGAGAACGACTTCACGGTCGGAGTCACTTTGTGGAATTGGAAGGAGACCACAAATCACGCTCGGAGATGATGGATGATTTTTGAGGCACGTTTTGTGTTTCTTGGGTGCCTTGGCGTCATGGTTGTTGCGCGCTACAACACGTTAAGCTGACTTTGCATAATCTATACAGAGGACAATATTTTGTTGTGCCAGGGGGAGATTGTACTCACTTGAGAGGAATACGGGGCACAGCAGTAGGAGTGGAGATGGTGGTGATGACCTGTAGGATCTGTTCCAGAGCGGACAACCCCCCTCCTACCTGAAACGCTACCTGATCTGCATTATTCTGAAAGAGAAAGAGAGAGATAAACAGTCACAAACATAAAGAAGCGAACATACTCAAGTATCACATTGTCTCATACAACCTATCCTCTCGCCCACCTCCTATTTTCAGGAGGGGAGCCTGGGTGAAATTCGAAACAAAGTGATCCCCAAAGAATTCCTGCTAAATCTCAAAAGTGCACAACCCCTCCAGCCCCCAACCAAAACTCAACGCAGGACAACAAACGCACACAATGCCGGGGTGGTCTGCTTTGAAGAGCTTACAGAATGGAGTAAACTTTTGGATTTTGCATCACAAACTCAAAATTCAGAATATGAGGGATATTTTAATGTAACAGAGTCGTTGGTTATCACAAAAACTGGCCGTAAAACTTTTAACAGGGGGTCAACCAAACTGTGCCTGAAACTCATACGGCGCGAATGAGCGGCCTGAAGTAAGACGGGACGTAAAACAGTCATTTAACCATCGTGCTTCTCAAATCAAACTGTTTACAAAGAGGACGTTTTTACTTGCGCCATAAAATTCTTTCAAGTTCAAAGTAGGACCTCTTTAAGTGAGTCATGCTCTCAACTTCTCCGCAAGCCCTCCCCTCGTATTGAGGAAGTTATTCCCCCAGAGATCGCCGATGGGTTCGACCCCGGGTTTGCAGAAAACCCACGTAAATCAACAGCTCTGGATTTGAAGGGTGACATCAGTCGAGTCATTTATTTGCGGGATCGGAGAGCAAAGCAATGGAGAAGAGACTGTCACACATACTCCGTATAATAAGGTCAGGTTCTCGTATGCTACGTGACAGCACTGAATGTCAGGCTTTTTTGTTCGGGGGATAGCGGGGGTTGTCAACAAGCCTGGACATATAGAGCGGCAAACAGAGGAAGTGCTTTGCAAAATTACATATAAGCTCCTCTCCTGTCAATCACGGGCGCCGCCAAAGAGTCATTTCTGGAGATCCGGTGGCAAGAAAGACGGCTGAACGTTTGCCAGGGTTAAGAGATTGGAACAAGCATACTGTCAGGTACACCAAAGGTAAAGCGCGCTACAACAGCGGCCGGGATTAAGGAGACCTCATTGACAGCTCTGGCTGGCAGACAGGACGGCAACGGGACGGGTGGGTTTGTCAAGTCTCCGTTAGTTAAACATCAACACAACCTTATCCTATTCTTAAGAGGGTGAGGGCCTTTCACGGTGGCCTATTTAAGGAGATATTCAGAGGGGTCGGACTGGTGATGGCGTGTGGAACTCGGTCAAGAGGGAGGTGTTTTGCCTTGCCCGCTCTGGCTTACTGACAGATCCCTTTGCTGAGCAAAGTACCTGGAATCTGGAGGAGTTTAGGAGAGGGTTACGGGATAGAAGTGATGATAAACATCAGATGAAGAAGATACAGGGGACCCTGAGTGCCTAAATGGAGATCAAATTAAAACAAGACTTTATAAAAAAAAGTGATTTTGAGGGAACAAGTGGCTTTTATTGACTTTGAAAATTCAGACTAAAATAGAATTTCCCCCTCCCCAGAAAACAGTTAATTTAAAAAGAAACATTCTGTCATAGAACACAAAGAAACAAATTTCAATTTTAGTCAAAATGGGGGTCAATGTTGTTTGGTATCCATCATTATTCAACATATCTTATTTTGTGTTTTCCTAAAAAATATCACATCGGTTTAAAATGATTAATGATTTTCATTTTTTGGCAAACCATCACTCTAAAGTAAATCTTCTATAGAACACATGCTGCTGTGTTCCCAAATGTAACTTCAACATGTCGCCACGGGCTAACCTTTCTCAATACAGCCAAAGCATCTGGAACCGATATACCTTTTCAACAGGCCACGTCAAACAAGCAAGCCAAACGTTTGTTTATTTGCGACCAGCATGCCTCTACAACAGCAGAAACAACGTGTTAACGTAGCGTTTGAACCTTAACATAACAAAGGAGGGGCCGTGTTCCACCCGTGCGGTTTTCACGCAACGGAATGAAACGTCTCAATGCCGACACGAAAAATAAACAGGGAGAAGCTGAGGAAAAATAAAAGCGAATGTAAATTCATGCCTGCTGCCCTCTTCTAAATATTCAAATGAATATCAAAACAACCGTCGGCGAGACCGAGACCGGAGTCGCTCTGGTTTGAATGCGAGCGTAATCGAGTTCAGTAGCGAGGTAAAATGAAATGCAGCTCGGCTGTGCTATGTGGCGTCTTGGTTCTGAGCTTGGTCACGATACCGTGCAGTGACATTAAACATCCACCCCGAAGGTAATACGATGAAACATCACACGGCATGACATAAACAAAATGAGCTTGGAAGTGATGTGTAAAGCTGCTACTAATCCACTATTCGCACAGCTTGGGGGTGCGCTGGATCCTCGCGGTGTGCACCCTCATTGACCAAAAACATAATAATAGGATGATAGCATGTGCTTCTTGAGGAGACCTAAAGACGAATCTGATGGGGGCGGCGGCAAAATAAATTTGAATTATACGGCTTGAGCGGCCTTATCCAATTATTAACAAGAGTGTCCCTTTTAGCCACGGCTAATCAAAGGGCCAGGCAGCTGCGATTCCCACTGGCCCGCCAGGACGAGGGCACGGGTGTGGGGTACGCGTTAAGTGGGGAGGAGAGCTGGATGTGTCTGCGCGTTCCCCTCCCACAAACCACTCTAATTAGTTGACATGAAAAGCCAGGGGGAGGTGAACACTCCTAAAACGCCGCATCCCCCTTCTCATAACAGATGGAGAACAACTGGCCGGGGCGTTCATTGATGGAAGGGGGTCCGGCAAGATTCCATCTTAGGCCCATCCATCTTTGGGCGAGTGGCACAGTGATGTAAACAGGCCCCCCCCCCTTTTACAACAACAGTTCGAAACCTTAGTGCTGGCATGTAGACGACACACTTGTGACGTTCTCAAGCCGCAATACAGAAATATACAAAGACGCATAAACACGGTCTCCATTTAGTGAAGAGGTCGGTGTCAACATCACAAGAAAAGGAAAAGAGCCGGAAAAAACGATGAGAGTTTGTCTTTGTGTTTGATAGCACGAAGTTAAGTACACTATAGAGGAAAAACTTTGTGAGACTTAAGTTTTAGGAAAACAATGTGAACCAACTGTTCATGAGATCGTATCAAAGGGGGGATCATAGAGAAGTTGAAAAACAAGAGTATCCCGTTTGCGTCCCACTCTTTACTCTAAAGTCGGAATCTGGAATCAGCACTCTCAAGAAAACTGTTGCATGCCCCACCCTTTCGGAGTGATTTGACATTTGATGCGTTTCATTCAAGCTACAAAACATCCTTCAAATATCATGCTTGTATTAAAAAAGGCAACCACCCAAGGGTAAATCTTTCCACCGTGGATTTCTAACTGTTCTAATACCTGTCTTGAATGCCCCTTCAAACATGCACCTGAGGGGAAACATGAATCCTCGACTCTCTTACAGTCACAAGCTAAAGCCGAGTGGAACAAAAGAATTACCAGACAATTAGGGTTCGAAAATTACCTTACTGACAAGCACACAGTGAAGGAATGCACAAACTATGTCCAGGGTTTTTTCAACTCACTCGCTAACTCCTAAAGCTCTACCTGTCGCTCAACAGCGCAGACAACGCCCGATCACCTCACACGTCTTTATGAAGAGGCATGTTGAAAAATGTGGTTCCTGTAATGTATTTCACTGACCCTGAAACTAAAAAACATGTCAAAATGAAGATTTAATTATATCAGGGCAACATGTGATTATGGAGTATTATTAAATGCGATGATGCACAAAAAATTTAATCCTGTCAACATATACTCACACTTGGCTAAACACAAAAAAAAGATATTTTGACAAATGATGGACAGCAGTGGTGCCCATTCATTTCATTTTTGAATGCACACAAAAGCAATGCAAGTGAATGTGAACCACCATTGTTTAATGTTGTTTTTTCAGAATATCTCCTTTTGTCTTCTGCAAAAGACAGAAAGTCAGAGAAGGTTAAAATGAGTAGACGATGAGTGCATTGTGACAAAAAACTCATTTATGTATGTACGATTCCTTATATTTTAACCATATACTTGTGTCGTGAATATTCATGAACTTTTATAAAACAAATTATAAATTCGTTCCAATTATTTTTAACAGAGGCGTTAAAGCCATATTATAATGACTATACATTTTTTTCGTATTATTTATTAAGCAATTAATACTTTTTAAAGTAAAACGAAAAATAGAGAATTTCTATATTACATTATCCATTGATATGGATTATTACAAAAAGTCTGATTAAGATTCTGATTAAGAACTAACAAATAACCATGTTAGTTCTCTCTTTTTTGGAGCATTATTTTAAGAGCATTACATTTATTTTTACTGCATGACTTTTCATTGTCAAGATAGGGCCATTTCAGGATTTTCACATCCCTAATGCTACAATTTATAGATCAATACATAAGGAAAATATAGTAATTTTTTAAGTTATATAAAAACCTGGAACCTTTACATTTGTTGGATATTATAGATTCTGGTTTCTATATTTTAAGTCACATAAATCTTAAGAAGTTTGTTGTCTCCCAAAATCAGTGTCCTTTTTGTGTCACATCCATAATGTATATTTGTTTACTTTATTTAAAATAGAAGACTTATGCATAGTGATATTTTTCTGATGTTCAACAAGTGTTTGTGTATAAAATAAACAGTTGGTTCAGTTTCTGTTGGCAATTATACAGTGTCTTGATGTCACGCCCCTTTACGCAGGAATTTCCAAATAGTAAAATTATTATAAAATATGATATCAAACTATTACTAGGTATAAAATGGATTCAAGTATTGTGTGTCATTCATTTTAACCTTTAAACAACCGAACAATATAAAAAAAAAAATTACAACCCAAATTCTGTGAAATGTATATTTGCCATCTAGGGAGCCTGAAACCCCAATTTAGCTCAGCACTGAGACGAAAACATTGTTAGTCGAATCACACTATACTTACAAAAAATAATGCTTAACATCTCAACTTAGATTTTCAAGGACCTTTTTTAACCCTGGTTCATCAAACGTGCATCGAGGGCAAGCGCGATGCCAGAAGGCCCCCCGGCGCCCCTCAGCCCTGGGCCTCTTGATCAGGTACAGCTAGCCACCAGTTGGCCACCAAGGGGAGCCAGCCCCTGACAGCTGGCAAATGAAAAAGTAAATACTGGCTGCGCTCTCTGGCTCAGAATGTTCCTGACAGTCCCTCAAGTGTCATAAAGGCAGTCGATCTCCGCCTGGCCTTTATTTGAAAGCAGTGACAAACACACCCTGGCAGAATGTAAATACGTGAGCTCATTCCACAAAGGTAAGGGAACGCAGATCAGAGTCCACTGAATATCCCGAACGGCAACAAGGCAAAAAGGGCTCTTCGATCAGGCGGAGACAAACTAAAACCTGGTTTGACACAAAATAAACCATTAGAGGGCTCAGAGGGAGAGGTGAGCAAAGGTCGGAGACTGTGCCCAAGCAAAGCCAGCGTGGGGAAAAGGGGGGCCGCAATGCTTTAGGGGGTCTGAAAGTCTGGTGTTGTTCGAAGAATTAGGGGAGAAAGTGGAGACAGAATCAGATACGGGTATGAGAAGAAAACAAACCTGTAGGTGAGTCAGTGACATGAGAGATGCTTGTTAGGTCAAATAATCTAAACTATCCCGACTCGAGGTGACTCGGAGGGGGAAGCGGGAAACGCGGACGTCCAATGAAGGGGGAGACGGATATTTATTTGACTTTGTCTCGGGATTAAAGGCAAACTGCCTCGGCGACCGGGTTCACACACTTGCCCGGTTTGGGTGCGTCAAGCTTGGGTGGCGTGCCGACCTTAGCCGGGCGTTACGGGAATTGTGAATCTGGAGCTTTGACTGACAGCCTAAATGAAGTCCAGATATTGTAGTCGGAGAGGAGAGCCTTATCCCCATAAGATTACAGGAAAGAGCCCGAAGACCTGACGTTTCCACAAGCACTTCACCATTCCAGTGACTTGAAAAAACAACGACAGCAGGAGTTCCTCAGAGCACGGTCTCAGCGGAAAACTTAAGGAGGAGTTTGTGTAAAAGGCCTTTGGGACAGTATGCAAGAAATACACTCGTGTTTTTGAGAGAAGCTGTCATTCAGAGAAACTTCTATAACGAAATAGAGATGAAAAGGACAGACGCAGCTCATAAGCAGTGTTTTTTGGTTTAATCCGTGTCTGTAGGGTCGTATGTGCAAAAAACTTGCAAATATTCCTTGTGTGACTTTTTCTTCTGCTGGAAACAAAAAAAGATATTTTAATTTTGCTAACTGCAACAAAAAGTGCTGACAACAAACAGCTTTTTTTTCTTATCTCGATAAATTTTAAGCATGTGTTGAGCAGAAGCCTAACGCCAAATGTAAACACTTCAATTGATATTTAAGGTCTATGGTCACCTCCCCTTCACTCCTCTACAGGAGCTCACGATCTTCTCCTCTCCTCCCACTGCCCTCCTTATATCCTATTAGCTCAGCTTTACCACCCTCCTCTGTCCCGCTTACCTTTTTCCTGTGTCTCAAGAAACCCCATTAACATCCTGCATCTCCTCCCACTTGTCAATACAGGCACACCATCAGTACACCATTCACCCACCCACTAACCCACACCCAGCAAACCACACTTCCCTTCGTTTGATAAGTGTATTACAGAACCACAACAGCAGAAGTCGTAAATGTTTCATTACCAAAATGTGACACGCCCCCTGTGCGCTCTCTAGGTATTGATCCGTGTACACTCACAGACAACAAAGACAAGAAATGAGTGCATCTGAGATTAAATGCTTCAGCAAACACTAAGAAGACGTAAAGTATTGATGTCCTATTTTTGGAAAATAAACGTCTTTGTTTTATTCAAATATATAATTTAGATCAAGGAGAATGATTGAGCAAAGTATTAATACAACATTATTCATGTCTTGGAAGTTTATTTGCTTTTCCATGCAATCTTGTTTATTATAATAAAATCCTTATTTGTTCATTTTTGTACTCCTTCCAAATAATTTTCAATCCAATAAATAACTTGTATGTATTTTGAATTACAAAACGGGCAAAATACTACATGTATTTATGTGATGCTTTAATGAAAACTTAAGGGGCATTAAAGGTAGCCATTGCATATCGTTGTTTTATTTAAAAAAATATTTAAGTTTGAATGTAATATTTTTCCAAATTAATGGGTAAAAAGAGAAACATGCAAACACTTTGAAAATCACAAAGCATTGTTTTAGAAATAAAAATTAGTAGAAAAGTAAAAATTTTTATATTAACATAAAAAACATAAAAAAGGGTTTTATTTAAAGAATCAAACAATAAACATTTAGTTGATAACTCGGGAGATAAAATAAACCGAAGTTTTAGAACGAAGCTTTAAAAAAGTGTTTTCATGAGATTATATGGTAAACATCAATTATAAAAATTAAACATTACAAATGTTTTCACATTATACATTGACTTTTCCTTTTTCCTTTTTTAGCAAACGATTATGATTTTTCACATCATTGGCATTGCTATATTAAGTGATTCATTAAGTCCTGGCATTAAGAAACAAATCTTAACAATATAAAAATTCTCTAATGTCAACAATTACCTAATCTAAGCCAGAGTATATCCAGAAACAACCGAAAGGAACAGATAAAACATTCCAGCTTATTAAATTGGTACAGCACTGAAGTAAACATAACTCCGCCGCATTGTTACTTGCCAAGCGAGCATCAAGAGATCTCGAAACCAAAGAAGCGGATTCTTCAAAAGCACCCTGCCTTTGTTACCTCAAGTCATTCGGATTATATTTACATTCGAAAAACCAACATATTATTGTATAAAAGCCACACTGCACGACGGTAGCCAGCGAAGCCGGCCAAGCGTTTGGAAACATGTTCGCCTGTTTAACAAATGGGGAGCTCCGCCAATTAATAACATCTGCGGCAATGAAAACAAGCACCTAATCTGGCCCTCATTACCAAATAACCGAGGGCAGAGAGTTAAGGATGGAAAGCGATACCCTGCATACGCTGCGAGACGGGGAAGACGGCAGCCAAATCCTGGCGGTTCGGGGAAGTTATTGCTGAGAGCGGCCTGGAGGCTTATCTTCAAGTCAGATCCCTCCACACACACACACACACACACACACACACACACACACACACACACACACACACACACACACACACACACACACACACACACACACACACACACACACACACACACACACACACACACACACACACACACACACACACACACACACACACACACACACACACACACACACACACACACCCATTCCACACAGACTAGACCTAAGACAATAAACCCTCAAGCCAGAATTGTCTGAATGCCACTCAGATGCAATCCCAGAACCACCCTGGTGTGGTAGTAAAGGTGGACAGATAAAGAATAGTTTAAACTTCAGACGCCATATAACAATTTAGTCATTACCGATGTCTGAGGAAGGTAAAAACAGCTTTCTTCATTGGAGAAAGTACATGGCATGGATGGATTCAGCTAGTTTGCCCATACATGAACAATAAAGCGAGCACTTTAAAACAAAGACAACATTTTGACTACATGAACCAAATATTGTATCGCACAGATAAACAAACCTGTCTGAGAATTCCACTAACCTGTTTCTCCAATATGCGAGAGATTTCTCCAAGGGTTCTGTCGAGGCCGGATACTTTGTTACTCGCCCACTGGCCACTGTCCTGACCCTGCTGTTGCTTCACCAGATCTTTCACCAGACGCTGGAGCCTAAACACAAACATGTTTGTTTATGTAATGCGATCAGGACTTCCTATCGACTATTTTTTTATATTGAGGTGATCGGGTGAATCTCAAATATGGGTACTTAGAAAAATGTTGACCTTACCCTAAAAATATAAGGTTTTGACCAAAGGTTTTTTGGGGGTTCTGATACCCATGTGAAGTCTCATTTTAAGTTTTTAAAGTGCACTTTTCATAGACAAGTAAGGAATATTTTAAAGATTATCCCATTCATAAGGCTACATTTTGCTCATAAATATTTACATAAAAATAAAAATTTTATATTTATTTTATGATCTATAAAAAAGCTATACTTAGTCCATTTGTTGGATATCATTGCTTCAGGTTTGTACATTTTAACTGACCAACATTTTAAGACCTATACCCAAAACTGAGTTTTTTATTTCACCAGAATAGATGAAAAACAAAGAAAGTGGAAATTTTTACTCATGTAAAAAAGATTATTATTTGCTTTGATTTTATTTTTTACTACAAGTTAACTTTTTAGGAGGAAATTCTATATTACGACACAAAATAAAATATTAACATTTATTTAAATGACACGAATCTTATTAAATTAAAAATAATGAAATCACATATTTATAACACTTTGTGTTACATTAGAATAATGAGTTACTCACACATCATTTTGGATGTAAAGATAAGAAACAGGTTATAAAAAAAGGAAAACACCTGAATGTTAAGGCTGACTCAAGAAAAGTCAGCATAACTTCTTAGCCATCAGCATTATTTTATTCTTATTTTTTTTATTATTTCTTATTTATTTTTTAACACAAAATGTTTGGACGCTTCCTGAACCTCAGATTGGCTATATGATTGACATAAATGCAACATCATGCTTACTTCGCCTTGTAAGGAGAGTCGAGGGTCTGTGTCTTAGCTTCCATGGACGTCTCATACTCCTTAGCCCTGAAGGTAAAAACAAACAAGTTGGTCAAAAAGAGAAGGAGAGAGAAAGAGAGAGAGAGCGAGAGGAGTCCGATGGCTGTCACCCTGAAGACGTGAGGAGATAAGACGACGTGAGGAACAAAGGAAAGGTCAAAGCGTCAAGCTGAGCCTGAAACTGTTTATTTAGTCTTTGGGCCGCACTAGCAGCAATCACAAACAATCAAGTGTGAACGAGTCAAAAAACAAATTATTCAGGAAGGAACTTCCAACTCTTTCATGACCACACTATTTAAAGCAGCAGTGCACCCATTTACAATAAGATAGGGGTTAGTAAATTACTCTATTTCTATTTTGGGGGGGCCTACACCTTTTAATCCACAAAGACAAAATAAAGAGTTGTGATGCTGCAGGCTTCAAAAGAAACTCATCCTATCCTCTCATGAAGATGAAAAAAATGTTCGCTGTCAGTCAGCACTGAAACGCTGGTGTGGTCCTCAGAGCAAAATTCCTGACAACCACACGTCCCGCCAGAGCAGATAAGGATGATCGATCAGCTCCTGGAAGAAAATGGTTGACGGATGGATGTTCAGGGGCTGATAAACTCAGACGTCTTTTCCGGAAGAGATGGCGAGTTGAGTGTTCGCAGAAAGTCAGGCTGAATCAACACAAGATCCTTAAAAGCTTATATAAATGCTTGGGTTTTAAGTTAACTTCCCGGTGATCTATATTTAGTTTAATGAGATGTGTTATCATTGATTAATAACTTGCATGTACGTAAAATCTAAGGTAGTAAGCATCAAAGTTTGATATCCACAATTAATTTAACTATCATTTCTACTTTTTACCAAGTCTTTATTGAAGATGTTAATCTTATATCACAGAATGTAATGCTTTGGGGCAGGAAACGATAATCATAAAAAATGATTTTAGGTGGGTACCAATAGGTACAAAGCTTACTTGTATTTAGGACTGTAAATTGATTCATCTTGATTCCTCGCATACAGAATAATTGTTTTTGCACAATAACACAATACACAACTTTTATTCTGGATATGATTAATCGTTTAACAGCACTGGTTTAAATAAAAAAAGGAAAATTGGGCATGGTAGATGATTAAGTCAGATTTATACGAAACTTGTTCCTCAAAGAGGAAACATTTAGATTCTTATCGTGGAAGATGGTGTAATACTGTGGACAGCTGCAAAAAATAAAGCCGAATTTTAATTTGCAAAATGCATCAAATTAAGCCTTATCTATCGATACAGAAACAAAATGATTTAATATTAAATGATCAAGAAATGGCAAACTAATTATTCCACTCCTCACTCCTGAAAGAGCACCCCAATGCTGTCCCGTTTTTACAGAATAAGTGTGATCCACACCTGGCCTCGGCCTCATCCTCCAGATTACAATATTCCTCTCTGACAGCTTTACGCCCGCACAGGTTAAACAGCGGGGCATTCGCCGGATCATCAATCTTACAACGCGGCAGGCCCCATTAAAACGGCCGGGCACCATAAATATTAGTAACCAGCTATAAGCAGGGGGGGGGGCAGCTCCAAAGCTACAATGCCGAGCTAATCATCAATTCATCACAACTTGCCCCACTATTCACCTCCTCCCATGCTGGACGCAGACAGATCCCTCCCAACCTACTGTAAAACCAGAAGATAAAAATAAAACAAATAATGGCTATGCATTTTAAATGTACTATGGGAGGCATTCGACCACTCCCAGTTAACATTTGGCCAGGCGACGGCACAATATTTAATATCGCCTCTGAGAGGCTCTCAATCAAATGGAGGACAATTTGACAATTGGGTGATGAAGAAATGGGAGAGAAAAATTTGACTGGTGAAATATTTGCGGAAGCTGCACCCGTCTATAAATTTTACAAAAGTATATAAAGGGTTATATGAGGAATAAATATCGGATACATCCTGAGATTGAAAGGATTTATATGCGCCTGATGGTAAATAAACGTATGAGGTAAACATGGTCTGAAAGATTAAACCTCATGTCATTCAAAACCTGACTCTTTCTTATGTACAACACAAAGGAAGATATTTTGAGAAATGACACAGTGGGGCCTACACAGCTACTTCCATGGTAAATAAAACCCCACATTTGCACACTGAGAACAGAGTATATTTAACATAAATCAGTGTCCGGCTGAGGAAATTACACAGGCTTTTTCCGAACGGGCTTAACAATGACACCCGGGGACAGTGCGACCTGGGAGGGCTGTGAAAAGCTCTCTAGCGTTTTACAAACACCACACTGTGCTCCTATAAAATGGTTCATTTCCACCCCGCGGTGGAGCCGGCAACCTCGGCGAACCGGGGCTGTGGGCGGCCGTGATTTATGGGCATGTAACGCCTGTTCTCTCTCTTTCATTCTTTCCCACTCGCCCGCTTTTCGCAAGTGCTGCAGGGCTCAAGACAGGAGTGACGGAGAACAGGAGAGGCTCATGTTGTCACTCTCACCGCCAAAGCTCAGAGCTGTTTTCTGCCCTCTGTGCTACCTCGGCATTAATGAGTTCAGAAGCAGCGCAGACTGATGGTCTCCTCTACACTACCCTATATAGTCTGTTTTATTAATTTAATTGTGTTGTTTAGGGATGTTTTTTTTTGCCCTACTTTATGTTTTGGTTTGTAAATGCTTTGGCAATTCAAATGAATTCAATTGATATTTAAGGTCTATGGTCACCTCCCCTTCACTCCTCTACAGGAGCTCATGAAAAAATGGGTGAGCGAGCACGTGACAGAGACACAGACAGAGAGAGAGAGAGAGAGAGAGAGAGAGAGAGAGAGAGAGAGAGAGAGAGAGAGAGAGAGAGAGAGAGAGAGAGAGAGAGAGAGAGAGAGAGAGAGAGAGAGAGAGAGAGAGAGAGAGAGAGAGAGAGAGAGAGAGAGAGAGAGAGAGAGAGAGAGAGAGAGAGAAAAAGAGAGAAAAAGAGAGAAAAAGAGAGAAAAAGAGAGAAAAAAGAGAGAAAAAGAGAGAAAAAGAGAGAAAAAGAGAGAAAAAGAGAGAGAGAGAAAAAAAGAGAGAGAGAGATAGAGAGAGAGAGAGATGGGGGGGGTATGGGAAGGAGGGGGTATATTACAAATTACCTTACCACAAGGTTAAAAAGAACCTAAAACTTATCAAAATCAAATCTTATGAGAGAGCGTGATTCCAAATAAATGTAAATTTAAACTGTTACCATACTATTAAACTATTATTATTACTTTATTATTATATTACTAAAAATACTGAACTTAATTAACTATATTCATATTGACTAATTTGATCAAATTTACACATGAAATACAAAGTTGAGCAAGTAAGCGGGTGAGTGAAGGGTATTGTTACAAATAATAATTTCTGTTAGCATAAAATACAATATTTACTAAATATTTACAAATATTTACAAATAACCATTATTTACGCATTTAAACAACACACAAACAATTTTACATTTGAGTCTATGAATTGAACCTTTCCAAACTTTCAGATTTTTTGACAATTGAACATACATCTTAATATAACTCTTTATATATAATTTGTTTACTAATGTAGTAAACTATGTCTATGTTGTGCTGACAGTACGATATATATTATTTCATTCTTATATATATAATATTTAGAAATGTGTCTTATATTAATAGGGCGGTTGCTTAATAGCATTTCTGTATTCATTGTTAGTTTTCGTTTTTAAAAATTTTGTTCGTCGTATATTAAAAATGATCTACATCTCTTAGCTCCAGCGTAACAGTGTACATGTTAGAACTGAGTGCGCATTTAGGGGAACACATAGGGCAAAAAAGGTCAGAGTGGGAATACCAAAAAAATTAATTTAGCTAATTTATTGCAAAACATTCCTCTATGAACATTGTGACAAGCTTATTTTGATATGATTTATTGCACAGCCCTTATTAAAAAGTGTGACATGTAAAAAAATCCATCATTAAAATAAACAAAATATGATATTTTTCCATGCAATTAAAAAAATACCTTTTTTAAAGAAATTACAGCTCGCGGGCATTAAGAGTTTTATGTTAACTTCTATGTTCTTTTTTGCAGATAATTACTTTCAATAGGCAGACCCCTAAGTCAAACCACACAACTTACACAAACCTGGAGTCATTCTTAAAATAAACTCATCCCATCAGTGGTGCTGTTTATTCCATCTTCTACTGTACTGCCAAACAAGCACCATGTTTCCCCTCATACTTCACAGTGAGACACACATACACGCAACAGTTGTGACAGGAGGTAAAATTGATAGCGCTCAGGTCTGGGATCCGACACAGAGACGCGTTTCCTCCTATTTGTTGATTGCTATTGATTTTCTTTGATACTTCATTTAAAAATCAATAGTTGGAAGAGAGAAAAACAGGCATGCTTTACACATACTTTGACATACTATTGTACACTGGTGAAACCTTCGGTTTTGGCAGCGTGATGGCAACCAATTAGGAGAAAAGCTCTTAACAGGTGAAAGTGGGGGGTGGGCGAGGGGAGGGGCTAACAGATCGATTCTCACTTTTTCCTCCCCAATCACAGAGAGTGGCCATAAATTAAGCTCATCAGTGTTGCCGTGCCGACAGCTGGGATGCACATAGCCTCTGCTCTCCATCTCCTTGTCACTCATAAAGCTCTCACAGCCAGCAACACCAGCGTTTAGCCACACGGAGGGAAGAAGAGACAGAGATAAAGAGAGAGTGAAAGCAAAGATGCATCACCTTGAGTTCATGCGTGCCCGCAGTTTCTTGGCCTTTTTCCGAGCTTTCTGCCTCTCCTCTCCATCTTTGGGGTTGTCGGCGGGTGCGCTGCCGTCTGTCACAATGTCTACGATGTATTTTTTTAAAGACAGGTGTTCCTGATGAAAAAAACGGGGATTTTCTGTCAATTCTGATGTGTTTTCACATCACAGTACTTAACATTTAATCTTAATATAGGTTAAAGCAGGTGGGCTGCAAGAGAGTATTAGGGGGTCCGTGAAAACTTTGAAGAAATAAAACATTTTATAGATACTTTGTTCTCATTTATTAATGACCAAATCTATATATAGTTTTATGATTTATATAAGTGGAAACTTAATTGTAATGTGTTTATTCTAAAATCCTTTGCGCTCTTTAACGTTTTGCATACAGTTGAATGGAGCAATTAGCGGCTTTAAGTGCAGTAAAGATGATGGAATGATTTTAAAGAATCCAGCTCCCCGAAGCAGTTCATGCAAGTCTGACTTGTCGAAGGCAAAAAACTGAAAATATGACAAATCTTGTGTTTGTAATGCAAATGCTGTTCTTCATGTTTAACTTGTCACATTATAATGCTGTGAAAGAAGTTTCCCTTATCACTTACTGAAAATATAGCAGGAATTTAGCAGTGCCTTAATTAGAAAAGGTACCCAGTTCAATGTAAATATTAAGCAGTTTTCCATTAATACAAGACAGTGAAAAAATGTTAATGGAAATATTTAGCTTTTTTATGAAATATAAAACTATATGAAATATAAAACTGGCTATAGTGGGTTGACAACTAATAAAAAAAAGTTTTTAAAACAAAACAATTTTGCATGCCTGTGAAATATGAATTATAATGTATTTACGTTATACAGAATTTTAGTTTACATATGTATACTTGAAATACATAACTGCCTTTTAAACTTTAGCAAAGGGGTCCCCTGCAAGGTATCATCATATTTGGGGGTCCCTGATATTAAAGGTTTGAAAACCCCCGGGGTAAAGTGAATGGTCTGACATCTGACAATTGTATAAGTTATAAAGTATTGTTCTTTTAAGGCAAGAAAGGTAATGAAAGAAGCTTTTGTTTCATTTTAAATGCTTACATTTCTTAAAATCTATATTAAATTTTATTATCTTTATGAAAATAATGTTAAACTGACATCTGAAAACATATCAAATTTAAATTATTAATTAAATAATATACTTTTTAAATATAAGATTACTGTTTTGATCCAGGATAAGGAAAGGATTTTTATAATTTCTTTTAATGATTTATATGTTTATATTTTATAAGTTTTACTCAAATTGTATTTTATTTTATATTTGACTTTTTCTAATTTATATTTTTATGATTTGTTTTCATATATTCCCCTATAATAGCTTCCAAAATCAGGATCAAGATTCAAGTGTTTTTGACACAGACATATTGTATACATTTAAATTTGTATCAAAGTGAAAATTATTACTCCATAGACTATTCAACTAAGAAGGAAATAAATACAATATAAACGTTTATATACATACCAAGCATATTAAGGAAAAATGTTAAAGTCAAAATTTTGTTAATTATTTATTCACCCTCTTATTTTAAACCTGTGCCCCTTTCTTCTGCAAAATATAAAAAGATGAATGAAGAAAAATGTTGGTTACCAAAACCTGTACTCATTGCCTTCTACTATATGAACTCATAATGAATGCAGCTCAATGGGGATTGGACACTAATTATTTTCTTTTATGACAATTTTTCTAAATATATCACCTTAAGGTCTGGAATGCATTCATATTAAGGATGTTAAGGAGTCAGGTGCACAACAACTTTGCAACTTGCCGGAGGGGTACAGTCAAAACAGACCATGTACAAAAAGAGTCTTTCAACCCCATAAGAAGGGCATAAAATATTAAACCAGTAACCTGATCTAGATGATAAAGACACACACATCTACATGAATACAATGCAATGAGGACACGTGAGTATATAGGGAGATCAAACATCAAAATGCCAATTCTGAAGAACTACCGCACACATGTCCAAGGGCTGAGCTTTAGCTCCCACACAGAGATGTAAAGCAAAAGCCTCTCCATTGAAAGCCCAGGTGTTAAACTCTTTTCTAGATCTCCCAGGCCCAGGCATTGTGCTCAACAATTACAGAGACATCTCCTTAACCTGCTGCTGGCATTACAGCAGAGGAAGTGATGAGGGGAGAGAGGTATTGCTTTCCGTCTCTTTCTGATGATGCCGATATTTCCATGGGAAGAAAGACGGATGTAACTCGATTTCGGACGACGTGATGCATGTGCCAGAAAGCAATTATCCAATTATCCTGTCATCCGGCACCTCTGAGGATGGAAGCATAGGGTGAGAGAGATAAGAGTTCCCGCTCCACGTCGATATTTTGGAGGCCTCGTGCTAACGCAAGAGGATGCATGCCAAATCCCGCAAGGTTGAGCATTTGGAAAAAAGCTACGAGAACAGATCTAATAAAAAGTAAATAAAAAATAGAAAAAAGTAGACGGACCATTGTGTCATCTGGGGGCCCTCAAAGTCAAACAATAAGTGCTGAACTTCAGTGACCACGGCACTGACTGCGTCGAATGCTTGACACCTGTCTTTAATGAATTAGTTTATGACAAATGTGACAAGTTACCCCACAGACCACCGTTTGAAATCTGTACATTTGCATCATATAGTGTTTCAAATGGGTGAGCGATGGTGTGCGACCACCCCCAGGGTCCCGTGGGACAAGGAGTCGAGCCCTGCAGTCATAACCATTGACTCCCTGTGGCCAGAGAGGCATCTGTTGAGTAATCTCTCTGAAAGGCGATCCAGTTCGCCTGCCTTTCACTTAATGGGATTGTTTCTATAACACCTCAAAGACGTGCACCATCTTGAGATTATATCAAAGAGGGGTTTGGAGGAGTGGGGAGCGGCAGAATACGGCTCTGTGGGGATCAGGGTCTAAACCCATAATGTCCGGCGTATTACACCGAAATAAAAAATTATGTACTTTTTTTTTAAAACAATGTTTCGGATAAAGTTTGAAATGTTGGAGAAATTTCTATAAAGAACCTATAAGTAAATAAAGTTATGAAAAATTATTGTATATGGATTTTCATACACACTTGACAAATTCAACTATATCACAAAAGTGTTTATGTTAATAATTTGTCATGTTTTACTAAAAATAAAAAACTAATTTAGCGTTTCTGTTATAAAATATCAATTTATATAAGCAGTTACTTATCATTTAACTTGTCTTTACTTTACTTTCATTTACCTTAAACTAATACAAATTGTAAAAGTTAGACATTTGAAAACAATATGTTGCCTCAATAAAAAAAAGTAAAAGTTGAGCAACTAAACTTTCTAAAGGAATAAAAATAAAAAATAGACTAAAGCTGAAACAAATTAATTTTAGATTTGACTTGAATAAAAACCTAAATAATGAACATTAATAAAAATAAACAAAAGTAAACAAAAGTTACCTGCATGGCAATAAACAAAAGTTACCTGCATGTCTACATTTTAAACAGAGATGCCGAATAAATAGCAGCTTTAAAGAGCAACCCCCCAAACCTGACTTTTTTCTACAAAACACAACAGAAGACATTTAAAACAAATTAAGGAAACCAGAAAACATTGGTAAAGACAAAAACAATTTAGGTCAAAAACGGCCAACAGATCTACTCTACAAGATTGTTCTGTTAAAGTAAGTCATACAGGTTTAAAATGACAAGAGGGTGAGTAAATAATGACAGAATTTTTATTTCAGGATGAACTATCCCTCTAAGTCTACGCTAGGTTTTGCCAGCTTATGTCATTTGTCAGGCAAAATCCTACATCCAACAGCTCAGAAAAACACGAGCTTCTCCCAATTCAACACGTTGCATGAGAATAGGACATATTCTAGGAAAACTGACAATGAAGCATATGAAGACCTATCAAATTCGATGGACAGGTGATAGACAGGTGTCTCCTTGCACACTGGTACAATAGACACATGACGGCGAGAAACGCTAACATGGGATAGAGATATAAAAAGGAAGAGAGAGACCCTGAAAAACCACCAAGCTTTCTGTGGGGTGTAATGGGAGAGCACTGACAACATCACACCTCTGCTGGTGCTCAGGGGCTGTGGAGAAGCCCTCAATGTCATACTGATACAGGGACCCATCCTCCACTCTTTTGTGTAACACAAAAGAGTCACCAAATAATGTTCCCCCACCCACCCAATAAGAACAGACAGCTGTTTGTCATCCAGGTACAATAGTACAGACAGGCGATATAAGGTAACAATCCCATTCACATACACCCGCACATGTGCATCCTTTGCAGGAATGAATCATGTCATCTTGGAAGTATTAGTTCACATTTGTGTTGTGGGCATTCAAAGAGAAAGCTCACTCTTACAATAATTATGATTGATTGAATTACTTGAATGCCTTTAATACTTTTAATCTTTAGCTATATTGTTTAACTTGGCAACCAAACACCTAAGCAGAATCGTAACAACCACTTATAACACCTTAGAACAAACCCTAGCACCTTATAAAACACTGAGCAACCACTCCAACAATCTTCAGCACACCTGACCACTCAGAATACCCTGGAACACTCCTAGCAACCCCTCAAACACCCTAAGAACACACCTTACAACCAATCAAACACCTTTCGACACACCTAACAGCCACACAAATACCTTTCGACACAATTGCAACTACTTAAAACACCTCAGAACACAATTAGCAACCACTAAAACATCTTAGAAGACACCCTGGAACACACTTTAGAGCCATGGATCACTAAAACAACATCTCAGACGCTTGAGAACAAACCTGGCAACCACTCAAGCACCTTAGAACACGTCAAGCAACCACTCAAAGTGCCTTAGAACACACCTAGCAACCACTCAAGCCCTTTAGAAAACACCTAGCAACCAATCAAGCATCTTATAGCACCCCTAGCAACCACTCAAGTGATAAAGAACACACCTAGCACCCACTTAAGTACCCTAGAACACCCCTAGCAACCACTTAAGGTCGTGGCACACACTGTAGTGATGTGAAGTGACGTGTTGCCAAGTATGGTGTTCAATACTTGGAATTTGTGCTCTGCATTTAACCCAGCCCAGTGTACACACTCAGTAAGTGAACACACACACACTGTGAACACACACCCAAGACTTGAACCACCAGGCCACGACATCCCCGAAATTAAGCACCTTAGAACATCCCCAGCACCACTCAAGCGCTTTAGAATACACCTAACAGCACCATTTTAGAGCTTTATTGAAAATGCCCCCCAAAAACCACTCAAAACACCATAGCAACCACTCAAAATTCAACATAGCCCTGTTTGCTCTGCAGTGATTATTGACTACTGCATAAAACTGTAAGTCGCTTTGGATAAAAGCCTCTCCAAAACGAATAAATGTAAATGTAAATGTAAACTAGCCACCAAAACAAAACCTGAAAAGCCACCCAACCATCACACAGAACACCTTAGCAACCACCAAACATTCCCTCAGAAAACCTTAGCGGCCACCTCACAAGCAATCAAACATCTTACAACACCTTAAAGCTTCTTAGAACTTAGAAACTGCCTAGCAACCACTCAGAACACTTTTGAAACCACGGTGCCTTTAGAAAACCTTAGAAACAGCCTAGCAATGATTAAGATCAAATAAGGGGAGAATGGGTTGAGGACACGACCCTCGAATCTCCAATGTATCTGAAATGGTTGTTTCAACAACATTTCTGAAAAGCGGGGAGGTTTTAACTGAAATAAACGAAATCTCGTGTCACGGGGCGGACGATAAATAAAACTCCAATATGTCAAAAAACGAGGGGTTTGAAGTGTCCGATATATTACACTAAACCAGACCAGTTGACAACCCATAAAGGAGAATAGAGTCCGAAAGGCAATCCAAAGTGTCCTACAGCCGCATTGATCCATGGCTGTTGATAATCGCCGCATTTTCCATTTCACATCCAGAGTCTTTAAAACAGCGAAATATGACTAAATATAAGGACAGTCGGGCTCGCTTCCGCTGAAAAACTATGTTGTGACCTCTGCACGGTTCAGCCAACCATCTTAGATTTAATTAAAAATCTTTCATAACGGCAAGAATTATGGAAGCGCCAACTGGAAAATAGTTGGCGGTTGCGTGAATGAAATACAGCGTGCCAAAATGGCCAGACATAAATAAGGAGCTCCACGGCGTTTGTAGCAAGATTATCCAAACAAAGAGTCATGCAAGTGGTTTTTCTTAAAAAACAGCGACTTTGCTTAAAGACCCAAAGTGTTGTAACTTTTGGTCTTCCAACGAAATGACTTTCCACCAACGTCCCTAATTACTAATTTTGCTGACTGTCAAACATCATGTGGCATAAATCACAGGTAAACGTCTATTTCCGTACTTCATGTAGGTGAAATGAAAGTTATTTAAAAAGTAGTTCAACACGAACACTTAATTCAATTGAATTCATCAAGCTTCACCGTTTAGACAGGGCTCATTACGTTAGCTGCACCTGACGTGTCGTGCCGTTGCGAGACACAACGCAGCGGGCCGCCTGTGTGTTTATCACGCTGTCAGCCAGAGAAATGGGTGGCCTCAGCCAAAGCTAATGATTTAGAGGTGGCGGTGGGGGTTTAAATATTACTCGCTGAAAAAATATTCGAATGAAGGAGGTTCAGGGGCCAAAGGTGCAGCATATAGCACCAACAGTTGTCAGCTGTACAAAGAAGTCCAGTGTAAAAGGCAATCTCATATTGCGGCGAGAGATCCTGCGTGGAAAAGCACTCTGTCAAAGCCGGAGTCAGCGCACATCGTGTCGTATATGTGAACTCTGTTGGTGTTGATTCTGTCGAAGTGTTTTACAGTCCCACAAATCTGTGAAAATGGGGGAAGCTGGTGCTGATGCTCTCAGGTTGATATGAGCAATGTCATAAAGATCATAAAATGAGATGTATGCCATAAAAAATGCACTTGAGTGGAGTATGTGCGTGTTGGGGGCCTGTGAGAAAAATAGGCGCTCTCGCAAATAAGGCTTTTTACGAGATAAAAGGAGTTTCAGATTGTGTTTAATAGGTTTCTATGTGTTTGTCTGTGAGACTTGAGCATTTTTAATCTCTTATTAAATATGAAGCGATTTAGTAATTGAGTAATAGTGAATTTTATTGAAATTTGTTTTTGTTTGTAATTGTGATAAATAAATAGTAAATGATATAAATACTTTATAAATAATACATGAAATGAAATGTTTTATTTTTTTAATAACTAAAAATATTTCTTTATTTCTTTTATGTTAATTTGAAAATCTGTTACTTCTGTCTCTCTGTCACCACCTCTGTTTGGAACATTAAATCGCAGGATATATTATTTATATGTGAATTTACAAGTACAAAATAATTGAATGATTATTTGTTAGAATGTAGAATATTTATTTATATCATAAAAATCTAATATATAGAAATATTATTGTTATCTATTATTCCATATATTATTATTATTATTATTTTATTTATTTATTATAATATAGCTGTTTTTCCAAATATAATTTTGTTTAATATTGTATTTGTTGTTTAAAGAAATATAATATACGTGTACATATTGTTTTATTTGTTGTATTATAACATTTTAATAATATTATGTGTATGCTATAACACATGCAACCTAATAAGCATTTTATTTTGTATCAAAACATTTAAAGAAAATTCATTTAAAATTTTTCTGTTGTTGCTCCTATGGTTTCCTCAATGCAAGTAGAACTTTTTTCGGGGACTTACCACCTCCTCATCAGACAGCTCACGCCCCTGAATGCTGCTGCTGTCTCGAACGGCCTGCTGGTGCCTCTTTCCCTTAATGTGACTGAACAGGTGGACTTCAGAGGTGATCTAAAAACATAAACACAGAGGTCACAGGTTACTCGAGGGGTATCCGCCGAAGAGAGAGCAGAGGGCCCGATACATACACATCCACCTCACAATACGTTATACCATCATTCACGGCGTGACAGCTCTCAGGTGTCGAGACATATGTTCCGACCTTTCGGAGCTAAATACGATCTGCTCATTCTGACTGACATCTGCAAAGCTGACAAACACATCTCATAAGAGTTAGAAAATCAGATGACGCTGAATAACTATAACTAAAGTGACAGAAAAGCTTCGGCGACTGCGCTTTGAACACCTCAGTGCCCCGGGCACTGTTGTCGGTGAGCTCAAGTGTCACCTCTTGACTTTGCAGGGCAGATCAACTGTCCCAGAAACTCAAGAGGTCATGTGAAAAACACACAGACACCTCCTCCATACAAAAAACTAATTATTCATATATTATTGCATATATTAAATTTGGATTAGCATCTGAGCTGAAAATCTAAAGCGAGCAGGTTTGAATCTTGCCGGGTTTAATGTAATAAGGTGCCTGCAAAGTCAGAAAACCATTATTTTGAAATGTAATAACAACAAATTAATTACAGAATTGCAGAAGCGCACTGCAGGCCATGTGATCCGAATCAATCAATCAGTTTCAACTTTTATAGAGCAGCATGTCAAATTCAGGAAAGATGATCAGAGCAAGAAAATAATGCAAATCCATGCATTCTTTACCAAAATCATTCACAGCTAGCTACCTTGTGGTCTATTAGCAACGGCAAATGATAAAAGAGCACTTTGGAAAAAAAATAGAAAGAAGCGCAGTGTTGTAGACATTAAATGTGTATACCCCCTTTCCATTTTAGAATGATCACAGCTCATATCCAAAGTTGGCCACTTTTCTTCTATATGAAGCTTACTGCACATAAAAGGCTGTACGTGACTAAGCAGAACATTTTAATCTGAATTTAACCAAATAGATGCCCCTCAGTTTTCACCGTGCCAGGTGAGGACAGCGTTGTGTTGTTTGTCTCAAACGCCGAGTCCTGGAGTGGAGCCCATGCAGGAGAGTCTGTGTATAATGTCATTAACTAGAGTGCTTCCCGCTGACCCTGGCTTGATCTCTGGTGTCAGTGCCTGGCCAAGGTCATCTGACATTTTTAACAAGATTTCATTCTCCTCTGAGCTTAATCTGATGTCAGTTTCAAGCTCCAAGGTGTCTGGGCCCGGTCGCAGTAAAAAGCATGCGTGTCAGAGATAAACATGTCAGCGTTGAGATTTGTTCTACGTTGCTTGAAATGAATAACCACGCCCCGCTATTCATCTCCTCCCATTGTTCATGTTTTAATTAATGCTGTTAAATTCTCATTTAAATAAAAATCAAGGGGATCACCTTGTAGAGTGGTTTTATATGCTCCAAGTGACTAACAAAGTTTAAATTGTGCATCCTCACAACATTCAGCTTGGTAACTTTGCCCTAGCTTTGGCGTGACTTGAGGAAATGTATCGTGCCCCAAATGTTCCTGCGTTTGGCCAAACATCACAATTTAATGTGTAAAGTCAACAAGAAAGTATGGCTGTAAACACCATGGCGCTTTCAAAACATTGCTCCGTTTGTTTCAACAGACCGATGTATCAACTTATTGCTCAACCAATGGGGTGAGCAGGGGCGGGCCACCTGAATGACAGATGGGGTGGACGGAGTGTTTGGGAACTTGACTTTTGCAATTCTATTTGTTACCTCGGAATAACAAAGGCCCTGTTGACTGAGAACTTACCACAACGTTACAGAGCGAGCATTGTTTCTTGCGTTCGTAAGGTGTGAGTTTAGGTGCGTAGTCTGTGTTGGCATGTCTGCCGCTGCTCAGCTCGGCCGCCTTCTCTTTTCTCTGCTCGATCTGCTCCATATGTCTGCGACTGCTCTCGTCATGCTGCACAGAAATAGAATCTAATCTGAAGCTAAATCCATGTTAAATATTGAATCTTGAATATCAATATCCAAACTTATGTTAAATCCACACCATTTGACAGTTCTGTAGCACTCATTCTTAAATAATCATATGCTTGTTAAATGTATAGACTAATACAGTTGTACCTATAGGAATTTTACTGTAGTTAAAAGAGCACTTAAATAAATCAAAACTCTTTATAGTAGTCACCATTTGCCGTAAATTCAGAAAACCTACATACAAACGAAATGTAAAATAAGGTTTAGAATCCAAAAGACACTTTAATCTAAATGTACACTAAATCTATCCGTTAATAAACTGAAGCTCAAAGGAATCTGTCTGAAATGTATACAGGTCTTTATAGATTTATCAGGTACTAATTATTTAGGTTTATATATTTATTTAATATATCTGTATTCACACTGAATCTGTAAACCAAATTAATCTACAGTATACTTAATCTACCTGGAATCCAAATGTATCTCTCTCTGAACCTCTCTAATCTGATGGTACATGATATTGAATCTATGTAAAATCTTTATTAAATCTATTTGAGTATGATCCTCAATTATATTAAGGGCAGTCAATGTTAACATGTTCATTTATGCAAAATTCAAAATAGCCGCCCATAATTATTTTACATTTAGAGAGTTATATATCTGATTATTCATAAAGTATAACAATGCACAAAGTTATTGCACTTTCCTGCCAATAGTAGACCAGAGGTATAGGAATCTTCCAGATGTCAGTCAAACGTTTAATTATATTAGAATTTTGGTGCTTTTTATTGGTGGTTCACCTTCATCTGGATTTTCTTCTGTAATTCCTCCATCGCTTCCTGTTGAGCAGCACTGAGCGCAGCTAGACGCTCCTCACGATCCCTTTAAGGTTTCGTTAAAAAAAAGATCAGCTAAAGTGTTTCAGTAAAAGAAGAGATATTAACATATAATATAATATATGTTTAATATATAATATAGTAAAGCATTAAGCAAACACAAAGTTTAAACTCAAAATTAAACAAAGCCTTAAAATCCTTCAATCTTCAAAGACTCTATATAAAATCTATATAAACTTAAACCAGCATCCAAGTTGGTCTGACAAACAGATTTTTTCTAGTCTTCATTACAGTCTCAAATAAAAACCAACCTCTGTCTATTTTTGATTAGCTAACAAACATAAAAAAACTAATAAGGTAAATTGAAAAAAATAAATTTTAAATAAAAAATGTTATTATGAAAACAAAGGGAACCATGGGAAAAATGTTATTATTAAATAAAAAATATACAAATCATGTTATATTTGATCATGTTCAGTATATTTAGCTTTGAAATGTTCTTTTAAGTCATTTTCTCAAGAAGCTTCTTAATGTCTCTTTTTAAAAAATCTTTTTAAAGAATTATGCGCACTTATTGGCTGTTCTTTCTTCAATATTCATTCAAAAAATTCAATAAATAAAATCTAAGTTATGGCATAAAAAAGCATGCATGTTCACAAAATTATATTTTCATATAATTATATTTTTATATAATTTAATAAAATATAATTATATATTTAATGTGGCCCAAAAGTAATGCAGTCTGTGTCCTTGTTTTAAATTAAATCATGTTCGTGGCCCTTTCAGCAGAACGTTGTGATGCTTACCTGGCTCTCTCCCGTGCTGCATCTTCCCTCGCTCTGTCTTTCTCCTGGCGCTGGTGTTCGATTCTCGCCTCTTGTTCTCTCCTCTTTATCAGCAGCTCCTCGACACGAGCCTGCCGCTCAGCCTCCAGCACCCGCTTGCGCTCCTGAACAGAGAAATAATGTCAGAGCAACACATTTATGCACAATATTTTCAAATGCAGAAGAGATGCGTACCTGGACGGCTTCATCCCTGGCCTGTTTCTCCTCCTGTCTGCGCTGGCGATCCTCTTGAAGCTCATTTAGCCTCTGTTCGTATTCGTTTAGCTTAGCCAACACATCATGCCTCTTATTCTGGGCTTCCAGAGTGTTGATAAAAGCGATCTCATTTACCTGCAATAGCCAAGACGTACGTTAATGGTTTTATGAACATTGCTCATGCACAAATTGGTTTTAAAATAGTATTTTCTACCACACCAATGCACTCTTGACTGGGCGTATGAATTTTTGAAGGATATCCTGTACATGATTTATACATGATACAACTACTGGATCTATTACACTTGAGCAGTTCTTGCATTATGGATGTGACATAAAACTCTTAGAATATGCATTCGGCCACAATACACTTGACTACCTCTTTATGTTTTACTAAATCCCTGATACCTAAGTCTAAACATCACTAAAATGTCTAAACATTTTCTATTAAAGGAAAAGAAATTAGAATGCGTTATGGATGAGACACAAAGGGACATGGTTTTTGGGAGATGACTTTGTGGAATTTCTGTGAATTAAATGCACAAACCAGAAGCAATAATACCCAACAAATGGAGACGATTTTTTTTCTTTTTAGAACATGAAATAGTGTTTAGGTGTCTGTTGATGAAGAATATGTAGCTTTATGGATGTGACATTTTTGAAAATAGCACTTACTTGACTTTGAAAGATCATGCACTAAAATAAAACAAATCCTTTAATAACTTAAAGAGAGACCTCACACTGGTATTTGAACTACCAAATGTTGATATCTGGTCTATTAATAACGTTACTTTTGGTAAAAGATCATTTGTTTCATTTTAAGATTGACATTTTCATGGAATAGCCCCACTAGGCTTATGAAATATTTCCCCATTTTATACAGCAGACACGAGGTCTCGATTTTAATTGAGTAGTTCACTCAAATATATAAAATACAAAATTATAATTTACCCTCCAATAATTTAAAATCTCATTGGACATGTTACAAAACATGAAAGGACCAATTTACCATTGTGCTGTCATATTAAATTTGCCTGTTTACACAGACTATATGTATGAAAGAAATTTGCGTCTAATTCTACTAATTCCCAATTGTTTAACCCCTTAAATGAGTCGACCCTGAATCGCATTGAACGAGTTGTTCATCATTCTAATATCAGTTCCGCAACTGGTTTGTGTCACTTAGTTACACGTGCCCGCCTACCGTTTTGCTTGGACTGTCGTATGAACCATTTGCGACACACACTGTACACGGTAGACCAATCACATCTGACTGGACTATCTGACCAATCAAAACACAGGCTCACAGAAAGAAGGGGATTAGAAAAAGGAATCGCCGGATAAATCAATTGAGAATCAGTAGAATATTAAGTTGATACAACATTAACATTTGTTCATTGTTCATTTGACGCTTTTATCTAAAGCAACTCACAGTATTATGCTGTAGATAATTATCAATGCGGGGCAAATGGGGGTAAAGTCCCTTGCTTAAGGACACTTCAGTCATTGTCTGCTGGCTCTGAGATTTGAATCTGCAAGCTTCTGCTTACAAGTCCAACTTTCTATCCATCAAACCACAACTGACCCCCCATATAAAATGCATACAGTTAGAATTTTTTTTGCTCTAAAAACAGTCTGAAGTTTCAATCAAATACCTGCTCTTTACGTATTTTTCTTCTTGTTTTTCAATACAAATATTAAAAGTTTCTTAAATCAAAATACATTGATCCAAATTAAATAGTTAAAAATTTTTTGTTAATTTTTAAGATGTCATCATTTATTAATCTCCTTGCAACACCTTGGCTTCCTCTTCCTGCGCTTTCTTCACGATGGCCTGCAGCTGAAGCTCTCGCTTGAATTCAGCATGAAGCAGCTTTTCCTCCATCATCCTCCTCCTCTGATCCAACAGCTCCTCCTTCCATTTCCTCACCTCCTTCTCCTGAGAAGGAACGACACTTGAAGATCAAAATCTCCATAAAGCAACTGTTCTGAGACTGAGGTCAAAGCTGTCAGAGGTGTGAGAAACAAGCTAGCGGTCCACTTTAAGAACAGATCTATAAATATGCAACGTTGTCTTTGATCTCACTCATCTCACAAGAACGGTGCAGAACGAAAACAAACATGCTCTACAGGGTTACCAACATCAGATTAAGGAGTCTCGGCCTGAGTGTATCACCATGAATGACTAAAAAGGCTGTTGAGTAATTCTTTCAACATCTATTCGGATTGAATTTTCCCCGGTGGTTGGGGAAAATTAACCAAGCTGTGTCTAGAGGTGTTAGAGAAGAAACCAACATACTCTTTCCATGAGTTTCTGCAGTTTGTGCGTCTTCTCATCTCGGAGCTTGTCTCGGAGCTGCTGGGCTTTAAGTTGCTTCTCTTCAAATTTTTTTTTAGACTCTGCGATGGTTCTGACAATGACAACAAACAGAAGAAAACTAAAGACACATTTTTACTGTGTAAGCAGAAATTATTTAAAACTGGCTCGAGCAAAGGGGACAATACTACCCATTTGTCCAATCAATGACAGAAAGTTCTCTTCACATAAAAAATGATAACTATAAAGCTACTTAATAAGCATCTACACAAACTGACGATAAAATTATTTTATTTTAAACTTGCATGTAGTAATTTTCATATTTTTAAGTGCTAGCCCTTAAAGTTTGAAAGGATTTTAATTTGCAGTCATTGTTAAATTGTTCATTAGACAAGAAAAAATCCCTCGAGACGTGACTCCTACAAATTGAACCACTATCATTCTTGATTTTATTTGTAGGATCGCTATCCTCTTTAGAATTAAAGGCAGGTTTGTTTCTTCATCATGTGAAAACATTAAAAACATGTTGTTTCACATACCGTTTGCGTGAAGGAGAAGAGAGTTTCTCATGCATGTGGATGCCGTGGCCGGGTGGACGTGATGGTTCTTCTTCAACTATGTCTCCCCATGAGTTACTCTGACGCCAGGGTTCCCGAGCTGAAAAAATAGAAAATAAAAACATGATGGTATTACAGAATGAACATGTTATGAAAGATTTTTGGGATAATTAACAAATGAGCAAATTAAATATATTTATTGTATTTTTCATTAAATAAATGTAACATTTTTATTTTTTGTCATGAAATTATAATGGTATAATAGTTATTTCCGTTGTTTTCAATTTCGTGGTAGTTTTTCTATTATTTAGAATTGGCTTTAGAAAGGATTTCACTTTTTCATTTTAATTACATTTTGAAAATGTACATGCTTTCATTATTTTATCCTTTTTTATTTGTTTCTTTTTTTACTTGTGTATTATTGCCATACAATTTTATTTTTATTTACTAGGATTATATTTAAATGTATCATAAATAACTTTTATATATAATATTATTTTTAGTCATTCTTTTATTTTGATACATTTCAAGTCAAACTGTTTATTATTAAGTATACAAACATTAATTATTAAACTAAATTAAAATTTGTTTAAAAGTATTTGGACTTCGGTGATAGCTAAGTTTCAAGTTTACTAATTACATCCACAGCCCAGAGACACTGAAGGGATTATGTGTGTCATATTACTATACTATCAACAGCATATCTGAATTGTTTGTGAGTTTTAAAATAATATCACATTTCACATTTTAATAATATAATTCTTAATAGTTTTAGTAAACTACAATAGCATTGACGGCAGTAATAACCATAATAACACTAATGATGTCATACCTTCATAATCAGCTAACAACTCACTCCAGTCCAAGTTCGGGCCATAACTTCCACTTCCGATACTCGCCTTCAAGAGATGAGATCAAAGACTCAACATGTTTTAAATATACAACAGCAATGAGGTCTAGACTTAAAATGATTCTCTATAATCTTAAAGCTGACATACAGAGAAGTCGCTTTCGTTGTCCGTCTCCAGTTCATTGTTTTCCGCCTGGATCTCCCGTGTCAGCTGTTCCTCTTCAGCGATTGCGCTGGCGATGGCCTCTTCGTTAGCTTTTTCCAGGCGATCAGCCAGCTCTTCCTTCTTAGCTAAAACCTCAGCCATAGACTGGGGCTGTCAACGGGAAAAATAACACTGTTGCTCAGTCACAACAGTCAACGCACCAAACCGAGCTGTCAGTGCCAAGTTATCCACACCAGGCCTTTGAGCACATGCCCAGACCGAATCATTTCAAATAAGACAATCAATTCAGCACTTCATCTGGAATTATGTTAAACTTTAATTTCAGGAATGTGAATTTTCAAAGCAATCACCGTTTTTTTGAAAAGAAACTTTACGAAGGCCGTGAACTGGGATGAAACTAATGAAAACACAGGCACACGCCATAAACACAATCAATCACAAAACGCATGGGGATGCATACCAAAATCATGCAGCACGCAACCACAATAAAGACAAAGGCTTGGGGGGAGGGGGGTGTTCTTATTGGCTGCTTTATAGTACAGATATACATAAAGCTCATCCCGCTTGTTCCATCCTTTCATTGTTCTGGCACTCTCGTGTTGTTACAAATCTACTTTATTCTGTTGAACACAAAAGAAGATATTTTGAGGAATGCTAGTAACCAAACAACATCAACCCCCATTGACTTCCATTACACACACATTCTTCAAAATATCTTCTATGATAAGCTTGAGTTTGGATTTTAACGAAGCCCCTAAGAAAAGGGTCAATGCTGATTTTTTGGGTGATAGCAAAAAGGTTGTTTAAAGGGCGCATTGTTCCTCGTACATTCCTGCCACAGACGCACCTGTGGGTCTTCATGGCCCGTGATGACTGGTAAATTGCCAAAATATTTTGGAAAAACTATCCTTCCCATTGCCATCAGAGGCCAGAGTACTTGACCTCTGCTTCCAGGACCTGACGAGTGAACAGTATGCCAAGTGCCAATTTCGAGTGGGTCGTGGGAGAAGATGGAGACGGCGGGAGTTGCAGGAGCTAGCGTCAGACGTCACGCTAACAGGCGTGATGAGAAGTGGATTTCTCTCATCGGGGCGCCTGTTGGTCTTACATCTGGAGTCTAAACAGAGCAAGGCTTATCTGACCCACCCAGAAAGATGGTGTCTGGACCTCGGAAGCACCGATTCCGGATCTTGACACGACAATTGCGAATGGTGTCTGGCCATTTAAGCTCAATCCATCTTTAGGGTTTCAGACATTTGTAAAAAGGCCAAGAGCCACTGAGAAATGCTTAGCACTGTCTTAAAGGGATAGTTCACTGAAAATGTAATTCTTCCTCGTTTGGTTACTTTCGCATTTCCTCATGTCATTATAAACCTGTATTACTTTCTTTCTTCTTAAGAGCACAAAAAGAAATTTTGAAGAATGTCCTTCATCAAACAACACTGTCCCCATTGACCTCCATTGTGCTGAAACCGCATTTCTCAATATTTCTAATTTTGGAAGAAAGTCATTGTATGCCATAACAAAGCGTGTCAAAAAAATGTAATGCATAGAAGTTTTCAAGAGTTTTAAAGTGTTTGTAAAAAAATATGTCATGAATTACCCTGATGTTGTTCCAAACCTGTATAAATTTCTTTATTTTGCTTAACACAAAATAATACATTTGGAAGTATGTACGTCAGCAAACAACACTGTCCTCTATTGAGTGGACACAAAACCACTTTTCTCAAAATATCTTCTTGTTTAACCAAAGAGTCCTACACATATTTGTACAACATGACTGTGAACCATAATATTCCGGTGAACTACATCTTTGATTTTTTTGTTCAGTTGAACACAAAGAAATATATTTGGAAAAATGTTAGCAACTGAGTTTTTTGGGACAACACTGACTACCATAGTAGAAAATATATTGTATATTTTGTTCTGTTCAACACAACAGAAGATATTTAGAAGAATAAAGGAAAACAAAGCACTCTGGGACAGCTTGGGCAACCATTTTTCTGTTTTCTAATACAGTAGTCAATGGTACCCAGAAATTGTATTTGTTGACATTCTTCAAAATATCTTTGAGTTAATCTACACAAATGTATACAGGCTTCTAACCAACTTTGGGGTGAGTACTTTATGACAGAATTTTTTGTGAATGTATTAATGAACTTAATGCGTTTTAGTAGGTCAACGCTCAACCCGAGGTCAAGGCCAATGAGAGCCTGTACAGATTTACCCGTTCAAATCGTCTGACTTGTACGAGGAACACCTGATACGTAAAAAATAAGTAAAAACACGTCCCTGCCAATCTCTATACGATTTGCAGCAGATACTTATATACCCCCTTCTTACTAAGGGGGGTAATCCTGCTTCTGGGATTGACTTTGTTTAGGCGGGAGACCTGACCCTGGCCCGTGTCTCTCAGCACTCACGGTGGAAAGTTCTTTGGGATCCAGCATGCTCTCCAGTTTCACCAGTGCCAGGGGAACGTGGATCAGTGCTGCAGCTTCTTCCAATGGTGCCGCGACCTTCCACGCCGGCCCCTCCCTCCCCTGCTCCCCCTGGGCCTGTCCAGTGTCTGGCTTCTCCGGTTGGGAAACAATCGGAAGGTTAAGATCTGAGGCAAAGGCAGGGACAGGGCTCTGGGATTGCGGAGAGGGAGATGGCATGGGGTCGGACGTGGGGGGTGGCATGTCCTCGGATGTCGTCCTGGCGCTCTGCCCCGGCTCTTCAATCAATTCTGTGGGGGGCTGCGTAATATACACACAAACGCATACACAGACATGAACAGGAACATGCATTTCACAGTTGCCAGAACTTTTCTTGCCGTTGCCAGATAAGGGAACAACAAGAAAGAGCACAACTGAAAAACAAAACATGCTTCATAATAAAACAATTTCATGCATGTCACATCAAATATGTTGCATACCAAGAAATGAAAGTCACATGCATTCGATGAGTATCTGAAATAAAACTACATGCTTAGTGAAGCGAGACACAAAGGCTCTTCCTAAAGGGATACTTCAGACAAAAAATTTACATTTTGTAATCATTATTTCCGTCTTGTAATTTTAAACATTTAAGACTTTCTTTCTCCAGCAGAATGCAAAAGATGATATTGTAAAAAACGTTGGTAAAAGAAAACCATTGGTCCCAATTGACTTGGTTGTTAGTTCATTCAAAAGGAATTTTAAGATTACTGACCATATTTATAAACAAACTTGAAATGAATAAAATTTACTCAAGCAAAATTATATTTTGGTGCATTGTACATAATATTTTTTAGACTATGATTTCGGCTTTGCGGCGTCCTCCACAAATGTAATCTAGCATGTCATACTGTCAACTTTTCATAAGAGGTTTATTGAGTCTATCAATCTGATATGCATGTACAAAATCAATTCTTGTACACTTGATACAGTCCTGTCTGGACAGTGTATCTATAAACACACTGTGACAAAACAAAAACAGATCTGATGCTCCAGAGCCTTCATATCTTTGTCTGGCCATTGAATTATTAATGTAAGTTTTGACTGACGTCTGTACCTCGATGACAGGCGTCTTCTCCTGGCTCTGCTCTTGGGGAAGAGGCTGCTCTTGTTCCCTCACTTCCTGAGGTTTGTCTTGGGATGACTGTTGGAGCTGTTGGTTCTCCTTGTCGCTGTCATCTTTAGGGCTTACTTGGGGCAGGACGGGGCTTACCTTAGCCACCATGGCAATGGAGCGAGGTCTCATCGACCGCCCGCGCTGCACTGTCTCCCAGCCTTCTGAATCTTTCTTTGCTGTTGAAAAATAAATCAGACTGCATTAAAGCAATAGCAACAATATGTGATTTGAGGGGTTAGTAAATGGGCTGTTCACCTAGAAATGAAATTATTTTATTATGTACATTACTAAGCAAAAGACATGTCAGCATTTTACACAAATAAATGTTTTTCAGTTAGTTATTTATATTATTTAAAGTAGTGTATCATTAGAAAATACAAGTTTACAATTTTAACATTTATTTAACTATAATTGTAGAGATCAAATGAGATTATTGCATTCACAAGATGCACACATTCGATATTTTGAAGAATGTTTGGAAGCAAACAACACTGACCGTCATTGTTTTCCATTGTAAGGACAAATACACATTGAAACATCTCAAAATTTCTTTCAAAATATAAGAGTATTATATGACCCTTCAACAAATTACCGGAAAAAGGACAACAAAATTTTTTTGGGGGGGGGCATTATTTGCTTTTGGGCATTATTTTACCTTTTACTTTAAGCATTATTGTTAACTCTATTGCCAACATTTTCCATAATTTATCATTGAAAAAGGTAGGGCCGCTGATATGCATTTCTGGAAAAGTAGAGAAGTAATTTATTCTTAAGCAGGTGAATATTCTTTGTCAATGGAAAAACATTTTTCAGCATCTTTTTTAAATTAATTGAATGAGACTCAGTATGTTATTTGTTTGTTCTCTGTTCTTTTTTATTTATTTATTTTTGCCTATCAACAGAAAATATTCCTTCAGTTTTTAAATATAATAAAAAAAATTAAAAAAGCTAAAAGGAAAAATTCATAGCAACTTAGCACGCGAATATAGATTTTAAATAATAGACCTTTTATATATAGACCTTTTCCTTCAACATTTATCAGATTTCTGATCCGAAAAGAATCATTGGATACATTCTCTTATTCACAATTGTGTTTATATAAGTGTTATTGTGTTTATGGTAGATAAGTTTACCTGGTTTTTCAGCAGGGATATTGCTGGTTTGACTAGGGACAGGAAGAGACTGGGAAGACTTGACTCGATCGGCCCAGCTGGGTCCTGTGTGAGAGAGCCGTGCCACTGCCAGGGTGGGTGGTGGACCTCTGTTATAAAAACCATTAAAACAAATTAGCTCACTATTCTGTGGACAGCCGTCACCAGGCGCCTTCAGCGTGCCACACACTCCAACTACGCACGGCTGCAGCGGGCAGCCACAAACATCAGATGCTGAAATGGAAGTGCTTCTGCATCAGACCAAGGGCCTTCCATTTTGATCGATATCCATTTCCTGCGGCTTCCAATTACAGCATAATACAGACATAGATGCCCGTGCTTCAGCAGTCTTTAACCACACTTAGATCCGCACTCCCACAGTCCCGGGCGCAGGCCGGGGAACAACCCGGCGAAAATCGCATTAAACAAAACGCTTAGGCTGTTGAGGATCGATTTCCCCTCCTCCCGGCCTCTTGCAGACGGGCGTAGACTTTCCGGTCTCGGGCCGAGCCTCAGATATGTATCATATCTGCCATTGATTTCTCCATCTGAGCATTCGGTGGCATTTTAATCGCATTATCAATTGTCTTCCTTTCACACTATGAGTTAAAAAGAAATGCAAGTAATGGAGGGAGCCTCGTATCAAGCTCTTCTAGCAGGAGCTGAGAGTAGCCACAGTTTGCCAACAGAGACGGCGGTGTCAATTAGAGAGAAGCGAGCGGGGATAATGGGTTAGACCAGACTGGCATAAAGGCACCACAGCTCAAATTGCAAACAACAACAAACGATTCTGCCGATCCAAATGTCTTTAAATGCATTTTTAGGGTGGCGATCAGCAGATATATGACAATAAATGTCTAATATATAACTTTATGTAGTATACAGTTATTCAAAACCGTTATCCTGTACAGGGCATTCTCTTTGAAAATAATTGTTTTACCCAAAAACAGTAAATGGTTTCATGGCCAATCAAAGAGAGTAAAGATTTTTTGCTTTAAGACAATGAGACGCTTTATATAAATAAAAGTCATAGTTAATCCAATCTTGTGTCATTCTAAACCTGTATGACTTTCTTTTTTTTATTTTATATTTTAAAGAATGTTGAAAACCAGTCAAAACAGCCGCGACGTTACTTAAAATATCTTCTTTTGTGTTGCACAGAAAAAAGGCACATACAGGTTTTCAACAACATGAGAATTATTATTTCATACTTCTATTAAATTGCATCCTTGTTGTCATCTAATTGTCACCCTAACATCTTGAAAGTGTCATTAACGGCATCTTATAAAAAACTCATTCTGTAGAAGCACATTTATGAAATAGGTTCACCAAACATAATGTAATAGCTGTTCCTTTGCCAAAGTTGACCTTGACTGATGTAAGAACATAAAGAATGTAAAGTCTGCCTCTGACAATCATAATTAACTTTTTTCAGTGGAAACAAATAAATGTCCTACTTTAAATGTGAATTCCCACTATGAATTCCAATCGCATGTTTAATTTAAATGAATTTCATTTAAACTTTAGTTTTATGTAAAAATTAAAACTCAGCCATGGTTTATCTTAAAGCATATTAAAAACACAAACACATTTATTTACTTTACTTTCACAAAAGGGTATTTTGAATAAAAAATTGAATAGACTGACAAAAACAGTTTTGATGTTTGGGTGTGATGGATGTGATTGCATTGACTAACCCAAAGTTAAGCGCACGACGAACGCCAGGTGATGGAACGATCCGGTCTGATGACGGGCTTGACATCACATGTCTTCCTGGTGACATTTTGCGAACTTCCCAAGCCAAAGACGTCGGCCTGCAGGAATAAGATGAAGCATTCAAACATCATCGCAAAATTTGAGCCGAACTTAACAATATCATAAATGCATTTAATATCACTTAAATATCCAACACCAGTTAACTGTCTTGAAGGAGATGCATTTATCTTGACCTAAATGCCAGAATGGGCTCAAATATACAGATTGGAACAACACTTAAAAGGCCTGGTGTTTATATAAAATCAATGAAATAGTGTTGTGGTCACAGTAAAACAATTCTCATCAATCAGGTTGAAAATGCCCCAATTCAAAGTTCTCTTGTGTGTTGTCACCTGTTCTGAGCATCTGTTTTCTCCAGTTTCTCTTGCAGCTGGATCCAGTCAATAAGAGCTTTGAAGTCTCTAACATAGTTATCCAACATCATCAGCACCTCCTGTGGGATAGAATGTGTGATGTCAGTTTTGAAGCCTTGCAACAGTACTATCTATTACTATTAAAAGATGTGTTAAAAAGACAAGTCATCCAAAAGTACAATTCAGTCATGATTTACTCACTCTCATTAAAATGTCTTTGTTCGGTGAACACTTGTAACCGAACAGTTATTGGACCAGCAATTGGACTTGCATTCAAATTCAGCACCATTTCAGCACCATAAAATTTCCTTACACCATTAAATAATTCCTTTAATCTTTTTCATAACATAAACCTAAATTTGCGAAAAATTAATTGTTGGGGATTTTTACTCAATTATTCATATTTTTTCAAAGAGAAAATCAATTCAATGTTTTAAAAGACTGAGGTTAATATTACTGTTTACTTTTCTATTTGTTAAGCCGCATGAAAGTGTTTGATACATTCTTCAGAATATCTTAAAATAAAATAATTGAGCAATTATTCATAGTATGGATATCAATGGGGTCGTATAACTGCTTGGTTATATGAATTCTTCAATAGTTACATGCACTACTGTCTGTTCACTCAGAACCACTGGAAAAAATCCATTTGCACACTGAAATATTTCTATGCACTTTATTATCAGTTGCAATAGTGTAAATGATGTTCTTATGTTCAGATCTGTCTATAGTGCACATACACTTTTATATTATCCATCTGTATAGTATGTTCAAAGTACACCTATCTGTATATCATGCTAATAGTATCTGTAAATTATGTCCATAATACCTATTCTGTATAGTTATTGTATATATTACACATATATTCTGTACTTAATGCTTATTGCACTTCTGGTCAGATGCTAACTGCATTCCGTTGCCTTGTACATTACATGTGCAGTGACAATAAAGTTGAATCTAATCTAATCTAAAATCTTTCTCCTTCAGATTTTAAACAACTAAAATGCAAGAAAATGACACTTTTATTTTTGGGTGGCCCTTTACCTTAAAAAAATCAGCAACAAACAAATGTGAAACAAAAAAACAAAAAAAGTTTTTAACATATTTCAACACATTAACATCCACTACTAAACAATTTTAGGAATATTGGGCAAATTTTTAACTCTGTTTAAGCTAAAGTAGAGTCAAAGAAATTCGACAAACAAACAACATGTCACATCCCTTAAAGAAGCCCCTCCCTCCCACATTGGACAGCACTGTTGGCCTTCACCTCACTGATAAAACCTTGACCTCAGAGGCCTAATCTGACCTGGAGAGAGCGGTAGATTAGCTCTCCCACTTTGACAGCTTATTTGTGATGTTTCAAGGAACAATGAATGCGGGCCCAACACACACCCTTGGTAGAATGCAATGAAGTCTCTGATAAAAGGAGTCACAGATTCTTGTTTGCACTGGAGTACACCTGTAAACCAACACCCTGTTGGCATCTAAAGCTACTGAAGCGCATCTCACACATAAAACCCCCACTGACCAACCGGAGAATGTGTGAGGGTGAAAGAAAAGGAAAACAGCACTGACGCTCTTTTTCGCCTCAGTGGTCTTCCACAAGAGCTATGGCTAAAATTACCAATTAGCTTTGCAAAAGGGGGCTAGCAAATCTGATTGGGGCAGTAATCATTTCTAGTTACTGGCAAAGAATGTGCAGCGAATGATGAAATGTTCATTGTCTATCTGATACTTGATCTGGGAGTGCCGTGGGGAATCCCTTGGCTCCAGCAAAGACCCCTGAGCAAGAAAGTGCTGCCACAATGTAGATTAGGAAACAGCCCAGACCTACCACAGGCTATAAAGATTATAAGAAGTCTGAATCTGTGGGAGGCAAATCTTGACCAGCAATCAATGTTATTATAGTTTACTAAAACTAAAACAACTTAAATACTTCTGTTTATTAAAACAAATAAAATGAGGGCTGTCAAACAATTCACAGTGGTTAAGCGCATTCTGAATAAAGGTTTATGTTTATGAAATGACTTTGTATTTATAAACACCTCCAAAATACATTAATATATTCAAATAAAATATACAAAAAATATACAAACTTATTAATGTTTCTATAATTAATATAAATCTTTTGTAAATCTTAATGAATTTATGTTAATACTTGCCAACATATGTAACTATGCTTTTAAACACAAAATTAATAGTAATAGAAATATATTAGGTAAACGCACACGCACAGATGCACAGACAAGTAATCCTTTCAAATCAATTAAACGAATCAAGTCAAGTCTTAATATTATTGAAATAAGATAATATTTTTAATAGAACATTTTAAATGATTCTTAAGAAGTGTATTTGGTTGAGCCACAAATATAAATGAGAAAATATAAAAAAAAGGAATTAAAGGAGAAGTAACCCACGGAGTATCAGCCACTCTATAGAATATATAGACTCGTATAGAATCGCAGTGTTTATATAAAATTAAATTAATTAATTAAAAAATCAACTCAAATAACAAACGCAACACTAAACTGCATTATTACTATTATTATCATTATTATAAAAAATTATTAAAAATACCTTTAGAAAAATAAAATCCTAACTAAAACTATAAAGAAACAAAGCTAAACTATTTTACTTGTCATGCTATTGTATAATAATCATTTTGTTATTATATTATACTTCTTATCCTAATATATAATACTTTTTTGGTAATATTTTGCTTTGTTCAATACAAAGAAAATGTTAAAAAATAAACTATCCAACTGTAGCGGCATTACACCTCATCATATTAGAGCTTGTAACTCCAGCTGTCTCATACAATAAAGGATACAAATATTATTTGACAAATTTTATTTATTTTATATGTATATATAAAATTTACTTTATATTCTTATATTTATTAACTATTCCGATATATTAAACTGATAACGTCTCTTTTGCAGCCATACTGCATCTCTCACATGGTGTCCTTTCAACGGGATCTGATTAAGTTATGCTGTATTAAATTATAAATGTATCTTTGTGTTCTCGATCATGAGCTTACTGTGTTAAAGCGAGTTCAGGTGTACACATCAGGATGAGGGTCTGTGCTGTGACTGATTCTGTGACTGATGCAGGGGACGGGTCAGCAGGGCCGTGAAACAGGCGTGTAAGTGATTGATGGGCGTATGAGGGGAGTGGCAATCGGGAGGAGAGGTCCACGGTGCTTTTAGTTAATCGAGGAGTCAGGCCTGTGAAAAATGTGTCCGGCAGCCGGCCTTGTTAACAGGACTGGGGCAACGGCCCATAATGCAACAGCTGAGAGAACAAGCAAGAAACAGGAAACTGTCTTTGGAAATTCTGACATATTTAGCATACACACTCTGAAAAAAGACAGAAACTGAAAGCACTCGGCCTAATTAGGAGAAATCATCTGATGTACGTTTACAAAAACAGGTCTCGGTAAAAGATCTCCTAAGCTTTTAATGTAACCTCACGGGGTTGCAGGTCAAACCAAACACCAAATTCCCCCAAAACACGTCTGATGCATGACATCTTCCCCTCTCTCATACACACATTCACACATGAGAAATCTTGTCTCCTCCACGGACTCATCTGACATAAATCATACTTGAGACGAGGGAGAAGCCTGATAAGAACTAATTTGTCCTCCGGGCTGTGGGTTAAAGATGTGGGCGTTACTTGAATGTGAATAAATCAAGAGCCAAGACCAATCAGACGTCTCACAGCATCCAGAGCTGGCTTAACATACAAACTCTGAGCCACAGGTGAGAATTGTGGGATTGACAACAAAAATTTACTCTTTTAGTTTAAAATGTTTCCCAGGTTTTGTGTTCACACAGTGGAAATCAATGACTAGTCCTGTCTTGATTGGATACCAACATTCTTCAAAATATCTTCTTTTGTGTTCTGCAGCAGAAAGAAAGGCATTCGGGTTTGAAATGACACAAGGGTGAGTTGCTTCGGATCTAAAATGCCTAAACATTAAGAAATCCATAACTGTTTGTTTTATTGGATTAAAAGCTACCTTTAAAGTGACAGTTAACCCTAAAATAATTTTTCACCCTCATGTCATTTCCGATCCTGATATGACTCATAGTTCTGTGAAACACTAAAGGAGATATTTTGAGAAGTTACGCTGTGGTTTTGTTTTCATATAGTAGAACTCAATAGGAGCCTATTTTGTTTGGATGCCAAGGTTCTTCATAATATCTTCTTTTGTGTTCCGCAGCAGAAAAGCAGGTTTGAAATGATGTATGGTTTAGTAAATGATGACACAGATATCATCATTAAGTCACTTTGGATCTGAAGTGACTAAACATTACTTAAAAAAATGTCACCAATGTTTGTTTTCGTTATATTTATACCTACCTTTGCACAAAACACAAACATTTCCAAACGCTGATATGAATATTTCTTCTGTATAACACATTGAAGATATTTTGAGAAATGTCTATGAGGTTTTGCACCCATACAATGGAAGTCAATCGGGGCTAGTGTTGTTTGTTTTCCAACAAATATCTAAAGTAGATGACACGAGGATTAAAATACTGACATCAGTGTAAAAAACAACAACAGAATTACCAATTTTAGGTAACCTGTCCCTTTAAATAATGCTTTACTAAACTCAAGCAGAAGGTTTCACATCTAATCTAACAACACTTTCTGATTGTATGTTATGTACTACACAAAAATATGCTTGTAAAGCACATGTTCAAGGCAAGCGAGCATGAAAAAAGTGCTGAATCACAGATTTATACATCATCCATATGAGAGCGCTCTGAAAATGAACGTGTTTGTGGGCTTGTGCGTACAGCCTTGTCTAGCTCCAGGGGATAGTCCCGTAGCATCATACGCCAGCTAAATCTAAAGATCTACACACTAAAACCGACTTAAAGCAAAGAGCCAGCCTCTGTTAACATACCCGCCGGACATGGCAAAACTGCGGCTGGATAACATTGGCATTCACGCGGGCAGGCTGTCAACAAGGTAACCACAAGATGGTCCGTTTGCTCGGCGTGATAGGCTGGCTGAACCACGCTCTGTATAATTCTACATTACACGCCAATCAATAAATCAGAGCCGGTAGTGTCAAACGCAAACTGAAGGCCCAAATACAGTCCGAGGCCATACCAGCCAGGGTAAACATGGTAAGAGCCCTGGCACGGGCTTTGCCAACAACAGCTAGCACAGTTCAAAGAAAGTTTGCTGACACGAGTCCCAAGTCCAAACCAGACAGAACACCGTTTATCAACTGTTGAAGTGGCAAGCCGTTATTGCGTTCATCAAGTTGGTCATAAAGGCCCTCTGTGGTTCCTGTTTTGAAGCAACGGTGGAAAAGAGTTTGGGACGTCACCTAGGGCCCAAGCACACACACAAACAGGGGATGGATGGGGGTCGGTCTTTGTTTACACATGTCATCCATCTCGACTCCTTCTAGAAAGACCCTAGAGAGGAGCAGTGATAATTCTCTCACCAAACCTCTCTGACACAAACCAGAGAACAAAAGGAATGTGAGGGGTCAGACATTGATCATAATAACAAACTTCAGTCCCTCTAGTGGAGAAGAAGTGTCATGGCAGGTTTGAGGTAAGGTCGGGGGATTTCAACATTTAAAGTGAAGCTTTTTCCTTTTTATTTGTTTAAAAATGTCATATAGTTTGTTGTTTGAAATAATGAACTTATTATTTATTGTTTAGTTATTTTTTATAGTTATTTACATAATTTACCAAAAAATGCTGCATTCGTTGGACAGATAAAACATGGAAGGTTATGTTTATTGACATGCCATCTTGAATATTCAGTACACTTGTCAATATTTCTTAACATATTCTTTTTTATCATTTATTATTTTATATATTTATATTAGTATATATTTAAATATTATTTACATTGTGTAGTACAAAGTGCACATTATGGCTGTCAAACGATTAATCGCAAATAATCGCATCTAGAATAAAAGTTTGTGTTCACACGATATATGTCTATAATGTGGGTATCAATTTTGTATTTATAAAGGTAAAGACATACACATACATATACATGTCCAATAATAAGGAAATATTTAAATTAAAGTATTTCTATTTACCAGCTATTCATTAGTTTTTTTAAATAATTAATAAAAATAAAAAATTAATAATAACTTTTATTATTAATACACATTATTTAAACCTTATATTATCCATTCATGTATATGAGGGCTTTCAAAAGATTATTTAAATTAATCATATCTAGTATAAGTTTTTGTTAACATAATATATGTCTGTTAAATGTGTGTGTTCCTTTTTTATTTATAAACACAAAGGCATAGATATATATATATATATATATATATATATATATATATATATATATATATAATAAATACATAAGTAAACAAAATAAAAATTTATATATACTTTCCAGTAATTGAAAGCTTATAATTTTTATATTTTATATTTTTCTTAAATATATACATGCATTTACATGTGTTTATATATACAAAAATGTATGTGTACAGTACACCTGTAGGCCTATCTATAATGTTTGACAGCTCTAGTGTACAGCAAACATAAAACGTACTACTTTCCTAAAAAATACAAAGCTGCCTTTAACAAGCAGGACCCTCGGGAGATGCCGATGTCACTTTTACAGCGCAAGATGCTGCAATAATTTTTTGCGTGTTTAAAATGATCTTTTTTACTTTGTTGTTACTTCTTTCAGCAGTCATGTATGTGTCATACTGTATGGAGAGAGTTGCCACGTCTTACCCTACACTCCACCACACTCTGATCAGATTCACACGTGACATAAATCTCATCCACCGCCCGCCGCAGGTTATCAAACAGGAAGGCCCAATATCGTGCTCTGAGGTCCACTTTCCGTGGCTGTCTGATTTTGGTGGGACTCTTCTCGGCTCCTTTGTCCAATATTGACGAGGGTCCGGGTTTACAGTCTGGAGCCGTGTTCTGCAGAGAGCAAATGCGTTTTAAATGTTATGCAAGCCATCATAATCTAAGACTGATGGACAATTGACGAGGGAGACAATTTAACGCTGTTAAAATCTATCATGTGCACAGTCTGATTTTGTCTCTTTAATGTACCTTAGGGGAGGAATAGACATTTGGTGAATTTAAAAGTATCTTGCGCCCTCTATTGTTCAACAAGAGTAACTGCTATTTTACTAAATTATTCAGATCTGTATTTAGAGCTGTTTTCTCTTTATTTTAACTGTTTGGGACTACATTTATGTTTAAGTAGTTTAACTCAATTCAATTTAAAGGGATAGTTCACCCTCAAATAAAATGAATTAGAATGAATTAAAACAAGTTGTTCAAAATATGTGCGGATGTCTTTGTTTTTTGAACACTTATTTGGTAGAATTTCAGCACCTTAGATTTCCAGGGCACTATTGACTACCATTTTTAAGCCAAATATGCCCCGGTTTTTAACAGACCAAAATACATTCTACAATATATTTGTCTACTACAGCAGTAAATGATTCCCTTGATATCTCAGTTGTTAACATTCTTCCAAATATCTTTTTGTGACTAACTGAACAAATTAACGTATACATGTTCGAAACAACTTGAGGTTGAGTAATTTAAAACAGAATTTTTAGGTGAACTAGGAACGATCCCAAATCATTTTATTGTCCCTTTCGCAAAAAAATATTGTGAAATAAATAAATTTAATGAAATTCCCACCTGTTTTTTGTTCCTGTGGACCCCAGGGTTGATTCTCTGAGCTTTTGGATTGCTGTTAATATGATGTTTTGATTTACCTGCATGTAAAACAAAGACAAAAAAAGGATGACTGAATTGGTCACACATGTACAAGAAAATCACGGCAATAACTATTGTTCAAAAGCGGACTTTAATATAAGATGTTATGGGATTATAAAGGGCAAGTCAGACGCGAAGGATACTGGTCTTATGAGTTTTGGGCCCATGAGACCCTTGATGGCACAATAAATGACAAAATTGTCCTTGTGTTTTTGTTTATATGTGACCTTTGGTTGTAACACACCTTGCAGGACAAAAGTAAAAGCAACGGCCTTTCATTGACTATGAATCATTTTAAAATAAGAACAATACAGCATCAGCTTCCTATGGTTATCTGGGATCAGCCCAATAATACTTTTTATCAGGATATATAAGAAGTCAAAACTAAAAGGTTTCAGCTCTAAATGCATGCAGGCCATGCCCTACAAAATCCTGGGTTACCCCATACGGCTGATTTTTAGAAGTGTGCTCTATCTGCATTTAAAGTTTGTTTCAATTCAATGTCTAGTAATGTTGGACGGGGGTTGCATATACATGATGTACATGAGCGATCCTCTTAAAGCGGAAGAGCTGTCTGCGTGACGTAGTATTCAGACACTTCAGAAGTAAAGCCTTTCCTAAAAACAGCAGAAATTGCGAGTGTGTGTCGAACCTTCTTCTTCTTTGTTTTCCACTGGGACACTCCAGGCAATGAGGTTGCGAGCAGCTCGGCCTTCCTCGGCCACAATCTTCCTCACCTTGTCATGACTGTTGGACCGCTGGAAGGATGCCTGAAGCAAAGAGTAAAAACAAAGCAAGTTAGCAAATAAATCCATAAGGAAAGTCCCATACAAACTAACACCATTGAGTTAAGCTTGAAAAGTAAAAATAGATGGTTGGATTGTTTTTCCTTTTTATTGAAGTGCTTAATTATTTGATATCCAAACTTTTATCAAGACTGCAATAAATTCTAATAATTAATATATAAATAATATGCAATTTAATGCAAAATGATTTAATCAAGCCCATGAGCTTTTGATTAATACATTTTCCATTACTGATCAAGAGACATTTTGTGTGTTTTGCATATGGCCTCTATCCCTCTGAAACTATGTATCGTCACATTTTTTTATGTTTATTTTTTCCCATAAATCATTAATAAGTCACCCAAATATCTTGACTAAGGTGACCAAACATGTTTGTTCCCACGGACACCCCCTCTGTTATCCGGATGTTGCATTTTTTCTGGCAGAAAGAAATGCAAAATATGTGTTTGATGTGTCATATAGCCCTTCAACAAGACATGCAATGTACATAGGTTTATATGACAAAAAATGCTTGTGTTCACTAGATACTCACAAAATTATACTCACATGAGCAAGTAGTGAATGCAAGCACCTCATAAACCATCATAGACCACTTTTAAATATTTTATTTTTTAAACACCTCTCAAAAAACAAAAACAATTGGAAATAAAATGTTTGGGAAGGAAATAAATGTTTGAACACAAAATAAGATATTTTGAAGAATGTAGGAAAACATTCCGGGACATCTTTGATATTTGATATTTTTCTACTAGGGTAGTTAATGATCCCCTCTAAATTTTAGCTGCTAAAAAAATCTAATATTGTTCTTCATGTTCTGCCAAACAAAGACATGTAAACAGGTTTGAAACAACTTGATGCTGAGTAATCCCACATCATATTTATTTTTGGGTTCACTCATATTTGAGGTTGTGTGTGTGGGAGATCAAGAAGCAAGCGGTTTCCTATGATCACAGAAACACCCACAGACAGATGTATTACTCCTGTGGGCCTATATCACATTATATAGCCAATAATGCACAACATTTGTCTTTGTTCATAAGGTAAATAGAACTGCATCAGCCTGTTACACACGCTTTCAACATCAAGCAACATGTGAAAGTCAAACTTTGATATGTTTGCTGCTCTCAGTCAACACAATGACGCTTGATGTGGAAAATTACATCACGACACACAACAACCGGCTTTCGTAACAATACAGATATCCAGCAAGGATGTTAAATGAGGAGATTGTATTGCTCTCATATCACTGTGTGATTTTCCATGATGACTATCAGCATTGCAACGCTTTGTGCCAGTCATTAATCAGAGGATGTACAGGGATTGTGATAGACTTCTGTAATTTAAACGGATTTTGAGGAGGGTTAATCTCAGCGATGTGGATGCTGAAGGGCAGGTTTAATCTCCAGCACAAGAACATATGTCAATAAATCTGTCAATCACCTGCCAAGCTGACTTAACTTGATGAAGAGGAATTTCAGAACGAATTCAAAGAAGATATTTTGAAGAAAGTTGGACAGTGAATACCACTGGTCCCCTTGACATGCGTGAGTCACAGTAGAATTCAATGAGGACCTATGGTTTTTGGTTACCAACATTCTTCCAAATATCTTCTTTTGTGCTATTGTCATTTTTGGCTAAACTACCCCTTTAAGTTTGTAAAATCAAATATTCTAAATTGGGCTGCTAAATTATGATGAAATTTATAATTACGATTATTTTGCCAAATGTTGAGAGATCACGATTATATAACACAATTACACATCTACATTGAAAATATTATAGTTAATAGTTAAATAATTAAAAAAATAACAAATTTCTTGTAAATTTGGAGAAAAATGGATGTATAACTGGACATGTTTTTTAATTTCAAACTATTGATTGTATTACTTTTCGTGTAAAAATGTGTAGGTGGCCAAAGGAAAGTTCAGTTATACCCGTTTCATATTTTGTCGCATAAAAATAAGTTACAAAAAAATCTAACATAATATTCAACACAATAACATATAAATCATAAATGTAAGATAATTCGTAATAATATATATAATAAAATTAATACACAGATTGAAATAAATTATATACATAAAAAGTGAAACGTAAAACCGAATGAGTCACAATTATTACGTTAACTCAATTATTTTCTATTAATAATTTCATGAACTTTTAACAAACTTGGGTTAACTAGATATTAATGATGGTATTTTTCAACATAATTTTTTTATATATTGAACATCTCTAAAACAAAATCCCTACAAACACTGATAAATATCATACTAAACTGGAGAATATCTGACATGGCCTTGATCCAGAATTTATTCCATGAAACCAATCCATACCTCCAATTATCCACTTGTTCATTGGCTATATGCCGCTCTTATGCAAACGCAAAGCTGTTCCGTCTACCACATCCACTCACACAGAATATTTCATAAGGCTCGATGGGTTTCACACACTCATGAACAATCATTCTCTCCTCATATGCCACAATTTCATATCCTTGGGGTTGAATACACAACTGACCTACTTAGCCAAATGATAGCAACCTACAGCTTTATTCAGATTCAAAACGGACACACAAAATTATATCAAGTCGAAAAATCCCTTTACTAAATTGACTTGTTGCCTCTTTGCATGGTGTTTGAATGGTAAATATATATTCCGGGTTTTCCATTTAACTGGCAGCTGAAGGCCAACGGTACGTCTACATCAGTCATATCGGGACACTTCTGGGGGCCACACTTGCCATTCACCATCCTACTATACAAAAACAAGCAATGTACCAATGAGAAGGGGTATCTGATCTCAGCGTTCCACACATGCCACATAAATCAACTAATCTCCAGGACGTCCCTTGACACCCAATGTCATGCAGGTCAGATTTACCCACGCACAGTTGCCTACATGCCAAAACTTGAGTGTTAAATGTCATGCAATCCTGAAGCATGCAGACGAGGAAAACAACACAGGAAACGAAAGGTACGTACAGAGTAGAAGTAAAGTCTGTAAGCCGGATCCTCGTCCATATCCGAACCTGACGTGCTACCGGATTTGCTTACGGCAACCTGTTACCCCCCTCGCCGGCATCTTTTCTGCATGCACGGCCTGCTTCCAACATTTGACAGCCGGACCAAAAATAGCCCCATGAGCCAGTGTTGCTTCGGGCTTCTGCAAGCTCGGCGAATCCAACAGAGAGAGAGAGTGCTTAAGGAAGACTTGCCGTACCACACGGTTTCCCCTCCAGACAGAATCTGCTGTTATGGTTTTGAGGTCGTGTTTTACCGTATTGCTTGGTCGAGCATTGGATGCATCTCTCTCCCTCCGAGGAGTCATGTGCACATGGCAGGCCGCCCACTTCACCAGCATGTGCTGGAGGCAGCAGGGATCGGTGTGTCCACGCGTCTGCATTGGACGCGGCACGATCTCTGTGTCCGATTGGAGCTCAGCCGTGCGGAACTCACACGGGGGTCGAGGAGGTAAACAGAGATGGGCCAATGAGATGATCACGACGGCACTCTCATGCAAGAACAAGGCGAGAGGGTGAACGCTGACAACACGGAGGATTTAGGTCAGTGAATAAATGTAACTTATGTTAATTATTATTCTTAACTGTCTAACTGATATGGTTGAGTAGCAAGTTATTTCCATACCGAAGCTGATTTCTGAATCACTTCAAATGCTTTATTATTTTGTACATTCTATATTGTTTTTTTTCTTACTAATATATTTTTAATGAATCGATATAAAGAATCATGAGTATTATAATACATTTTAACCCATCTTTGGGTCCGAAAAAAACGCCCTTAACAGATTCCTTTTGACTTCTTGCTGGCAATTACGTTGGGAATTTAAGTTATTTACCTAACCTCTGTCATTTTAAACCTGTATGGGTCTATTTCTTCTGCATAAACAGAAGATATTTAGAAGAATGTCAGTCCCTAAACAACAATAAATCCAACTGATTTTAATTGTATTACCCCAAAATCACTGATCGTTTTGTCGAAAATCTTCCTTTGCATAGAAAAACCAAGTTGTGTTCTAACATTTGTGGATCTGGTATGAATTACTCACTCTCTAGTTTTTCTACATCCAAATCAAATTCTTTGTTTGGTTAAAAACAGAGAATGTATTTGAAAGAATGTTTGTAACCTAACCGTATCCCATTGACTACCATGGTAGGAAAAATGGTACAACTTTTTGTTGTCCTCCATTCTTCAAATTTTATCAAAAACGAAATTGTAAATTACAAAGTCATTTTACCTACTGTGGTAGTTGATGGGATCCGAGAACTGTTTGGCTAAAAGTATTCTTCCCAATATCATTCTCTGTATTTATCACAACAAAGAAATTGATACAGATAACTTAGAGTTTTTCTTTTTTGGTGTGCCATCCTTAAGTTTGGGCTCCAAAATTGTACATGTGCAGTCACGGTTATTTATGTTGCTGATGGTTTGACATCAGTCCATAGGTAAAGACTTTAAGACCTCCTTGGTAACACTGAATGTCTAACAGGATGCATTTGTGCATAGAAACAGCATTCTTAGATATAACAAAAACGTTCATTTCCCCAAATAACTCAAACAGCATAACTACATATAAAATCCCTAAGCTTGTTCAGAATAAAAAAGTGAAAAATACCATTTACTACACTTATAACAGCTAGAATTAACAAGCTTAACCTGGAGAAAAATAACCAAATATGACTAAACCATTTCATTATTTTTGGATAGCAAATTTCTAAATTTGTACAGTACCAAGTAACTGTAAAACAAGAACATAATTATAAGATTTATAATATCATCAGCATTTCATTTATACCATTTATTAATTCGATGCCATCTGTTGCATGATCCAAAATAGTTTAAATAAATAAATACTAACCAAATCAAATCAATAAGTACGAAATACTATCAGATATAGCGCAGAACTAAAGTGAGCCGTCCACTTCAAACAAACATTTCTGTCTTGGTATTCTGTAGAATATCAAGATGGGTATGGGATTGAAAAAGTGATTAATTTGGTATTGGCACTTGCATTGCATGTGTTCACTACTCACTGGATGGGTTAAAAGCAGAGGTCAGGTATGGGTCCCCATAACTAACAAATAGGACACTTTCATTTTGAAAATCCTACTAGATCCTATTTCAGGCTGTTTGCATTGCAACATGTTATAAAATACAATAAGTATCTACAAAAATCTTTAACTGCTGTAGATTAGGCATGTAATGAAAAAAGTTCATCAACCCCTTAAACAACAAAACAGCTCACAAACAGCTGATCTGATCATACAGTACCCAATAAATATTAACACAATGTGTCATTACACATAACAACATAGCTAAAACAAACTTAGAAATACACTCTGAATTACTAGGCAATTTCATAAATGTCAACCTTACCATAAAATATCGAGTTTTTTAAAATTCGAGTTCAAATGTAGGGTTATGTCTTTATAGAATAAAATATAATAATCATATTAATTTTTTTATGTGTAAGTTTATGAACAAAATGTAGGGTTATGTCTTTATAGAATAAAATATAATAATCATATTTATATTTTTATGTGTAAGTTTTTAACAAAATGTAGGGTTATGTCTTTATTGAATATAATATAATAATCATATTTATATTTTTATGTGTAAGTTTATGAGCAAAATGTAGGGTTATGTCTTTATAGAATAAAATATAACTATCATGTTTATATTTTTATGTGTAAGTTTATGAACAAAATGTAGGGTAATGTCTTTATAGAATAAAATATAATAATCATATTTATATTTTTATGTGTAAGTTTATAAGCAAAATGTAGGGTTATGTCTTTATAGAATAAAATATAATAATCATATTTATATTTTTATGTGTAAGTTTATAAGCAAAATGTAGGGTTATGTCTTTATAGAATAAAATATAACTATCATGTTTATATTTTTATGTGTAAGTTTATAAGCAAAATGTAGGGTTATGTCTTTATAGAATAAAATATAATAATCATATTTATATTTTTATGTATAAGTTTATGAACAATATGTAGGGTTATGTCTTTATAGAATAAAAAATAACTATCATATTTATTTTTTTTATGTGTAAGTTTATGAGCAAAATGTAGGGTTATGTCTTTGTTGAATAAAATATAATAATCATATTTATATTTTTATGTATAAGTTAATGAACAAAATGTAGGGTTATGTCTTTATAGAATAAAATATAATAATCATATTTATATTTTTATGTGTAAGTTTATGAACAAAATGTAGGGTAATGTCTTTATAGAATAAAATATAATAATCATATTTATATTTTTATGAGTAAGTTTATGAACAAAATGTAGGGTTATGTCTTTAAAGAATAAAATATAATAATCATATTTATATTTTTATGTATAAGTTTATGAACAAAATGTAGGGTTATGTCTTTATAGAATAAAATATAATAATCATATTTATATTTTTATGTGTAAGTTTATAAGCAAAATGTAGGGTTATGTCTTTATAGAATAAAATATAATAATCATATTTATATTTTTATGTGTAAGTTTATGAACAAAATGTAGGGTAATGTCTTTATAGAATAAAATATAATAATCATATTTATATTTTTATGAGTAAGTTTATGAACAAAATGTAGGGTTATGTCTTTATAGAATAAAATATAATAATCATATTTATATTTTTATGTGTAAGTTTATGAGCAAAATGTGGGGTTATGTCATTATAGAATGAATGTAACTATCATATTTATATTTTTATGTGTTAATTTCTGAGCAAAATGTAGGGTTATGTCTTTATAGAATAAAATAAAATATAATAATCATATTTATATGTTTATGTGTAAGTTTATGGGCAAAATGTAGAGTTATGTCTTTATAGAATAAAATATAATAATCATATTTATATTTTTATGTGTAAGTTTATGAGCAAAATGTAGGGTTATGTCTTTATAGAATAAAATATAATAATCATATTTATATGTTTATGTGTAAGTTTATGAGCACAATGTAGAGTTATGTCTTTATAGAATAAAATATAATAATCATATTTATATTTTTATGTATAAGTTTATGAGCAAAATGTAGGGTTATGTCTTTATAGAATAAAATATAATAATCATATTTATATTTTTATGTGTAAGTTTATGAGCAAAATGTAGAGTTATGTCTTTATAGAATAAAATATAATAATCATATTTATATTTTTATGCATAAGTTTATAAGCAAAATGTAGGGTTATGTCTTTAAAGAATAAAATATAATAATCATATTTATATTTTTATGTGTAAGTTTATGAACAAAATGTAGGGTTATGTCTTTATAGAATAAAATATAATAATCATATTTATATTTTTATGTGTAAGCTTAGGAGCAAAATGTAGCGTTATGTCTTTATAGAATAAAATATAATAATCATATTTATATTTTTATGTGTAAGTTTATGAACAAAATGTAGAGTTATCTCTTTATAGAATAAAATATAATAATCATATTTATATGTTTATGTGTAAGTTTATGAACAAAATGTAGGGTTATGTCTTTATAGAATAAAATATAATAATCATATTTATATTTTTTGTGTGTAAGTTAATGAACAAAATGTAGGGTTATGTCTTTATAGAATAAAATATAATAATCATATTTATATGTTTATGTGTAAGTTTATGAACAAAATGTAGGGTTATGTCTTTATAGAATAAAATATAATAATCATATTTATATTTTTATGTATAAGTTTATGGGCAAAATGTAGGGTTATGTCTTTATAGAATAAAATATAATAATCATATTTATATTTTTTATGTGTAAGTTTATAAGCAAAATGTAGGGTTATGTCTTTATAGAATAAAATATAATAATCATATTTATATTTTTATGTGTAAGTTTATGAGCAAAATGTAGCGTTATGTCTTTGTAGAATAAAATATAATAATCATATTTACATTTTTATGTGTAAGTTTATGGACAAAATGTAGGGTTATGTCTTTGTAGAATAAAATATAATAATCATATTTATATTTTTATGTGTAAGTTTATGAGCAAAATGTAGCGTTATGTCTTTGTAGAATAAAATATAATAATCATATTTATATTTTTATGTGTAAGTTTATGAGCAAAATGTAGGGTTATGTCTTTGTAGAATAAAATATAATAATCATATTTATATGTTTATGTGTAAGTTTATGAACAAAATGTAGGGTTATGTCTTTATAGAATAAAATATAATAATCATATTTATATTTTTATGTATAAGTTTATGGGCAAAATGTAGGGTTATGTCTTTATAGAATAAAATATAATAATCATATTTATATTTTTTATGTGTAAGTTTATAAGCAAAATGTAGGGTTATGTCTTTATAGAATAAAATATAATAATCATATTTATATTTTTATGTGTAAGTTTATGAGCAAAATGTAGCGTTATGTCTTTGTAGAATAAAATATAATAATCATATTTATATTTTTATGTGTAAGTTTATGGACAAAATGTAGGGTTATGTCTTTGTAGAATAAAATATAATAATCATATTTATATTTTTATGTTAAGTTTATGAGCAAAATGTAGCGTTATGTCTTTGTAGAATAAAATATAATAATCATATTTATATTTTTATGTGTAAGTTTATGAGCAAAATGTAGCGTTATGTCTTTGTAGAATAAAATATAATAATCATATTTATATGTTTATGTGTAAGTTTATGAACAAAATGTAGGGTTATGTCTTTATAGAATAAAATATAATAATCATATTTATATTTTTATGTGTAAGTTTATGAGCAAAATGTGGGGTTATGTCTTTATAGAATAAAATATAATAATCATATTTATATTTTTATGTATAAGTTTATGGGCAAAATGTAGGGTTATGTCTTTATAGAATAAAATATAATAATCATATTTATATTTTTTATGTGTAAGTTTATAAGCAAAATGTAGGGTTATGTCTTTATAGAATAAAATATAATAATCATATTTATATTTTTATGTATAAGTTTATGGGCAAAATGTAGGGTTATGTCTTTATAGAATAAAATATAATAATCATATTTATATTTTTTATGTGTAAGTTTATAAGCAAAATGTAGGGTTCTGTCTTTATAGAATAAAATATAATAATCATATTTATATTTTTATGTGTAAGTTTATGAACAAAATGTAGGGTTATCTCTTTATAGAATAAAATATAATCATATTTATATTTTTATGTGTAAGTTTATGAACAAAATGTAGGGTTATGTCTTTATAGAATAAAATATAATAATCATATTTATATTTTTATGTGTAAGTTTATGAGCAAAATGTAGGGTTATGTCTTTATAGAATAAAATATAATAATCATATTTATATTTTTATGTGTAAGTTTATGAGCAAAATGTAGGGTTATGTCTTTATAGAATAAAATATAATAATCATATTTATATTTTTATGTGTAAGTTTATGAGCAAAATGTATGGTTATGTCTTTATAGAATAAAATATAATAATCATATTTATATTTTTATGTGTAAGTTTAGGAGCAAAATGTAGGGTTATGTCTTTATAGAATAAAATATAACTATCATGTTTATATTTTTATGTGTAAGTTTATGAGCAAAATGTATGGTTATGTCTTTATAGAATAAAATATAATAATCATATTTATATTTTTATGTGTAAGTTTAGGAGTAAAATGTAGGGTTATGTCTTTATAGAATAAAATATAATAATCATATTTATTTTTTTATGTGTAAGTTTATAAGCAAAATGTAGGGTTATGTTTTTATAGAATAAAATATAATAATCATATTTATTTTTTTATGTGTAAGTTTATAAGCAAAATGTAGGGTTATGTCTTTATAGAATAAAATATAATAATCATATTTATTTTTTATGTGTAAGTTTATGAGCAAAATGTATGGTTATGTCTTTATAGAATAAAATATAATAATCATATTTATATTTTTATGTGTAAGTTTAGGAGTAAAATGTAGGGTTATGTCTTTATAGAATAAAATATAATAATCATATTTATATTTTTATGAGTAAGTTTATGAGCAAAATGTAGGGTTATGTCTTTATAGAATAAAATATAATTATCATATTTATTTTTTATGTGTAAGTTTATGAGCAAAATGTAGACAGATGTGACAATCCTAAAAACAGCCTCACTTGACATAAAAAAATATTTAAAATAATTCTATACAATTTTAAAGACAGAACTGACAAACAATCAAATGTTGATACCTTGTGTTACCTTTTTATTATCATACTTAGGATAAGATTTGACCCATAATGACCCCTAAGATCTCCCTTAGAATGACCTTTGACCCTCGCCATGGAACTGTAAACTCTGGTTGCCATGGAGAGTGACCTCATTAGACATCACACTAAACAGCCACAGCTGCTGTACGCGCAGTGAGCTCAGTGAGGTTTGAGACAGTTCACCTTAAGTGCGATGTTGATGGGAGTGTTCCTGCTTCTCCCACCTCCATGAGAGGACCCGGAGCTGTTGCTTCCCGACCGGTCTCTCCCGTCCCCGCCCTGGGCGGACCTGAGGCCCAGCCGGTGCTGCTGACCCGCGCCGCGCCTGCGACCATCCTTCGACATGAGCCTAACAACAAGAGTCCGTCGGAGGAGAGCCTAGCAACCGAGAGGACGAGACACTCAACGGGCCTCCTCTTCTGTTTCCACGGATTACTGATGGAGGAGAGACGCGTGGTGCCACCTGCAGGACTGGAGGACGAACACTTACTCTGCTTTTATTTGATTGGTTTAACAGTGAGGAAGATAGTTGGAAGAATGGAACCAGATAGGTCTAATCTGAAAGGGAGAGTTCAGTGAAAGAGGAATTACTCTCTCTCTACTATTATTTGATTGGTTTAACAGTGAGATAGTTGGAAGAATGGAACCAGATAGGTCTAATCTGAAAGGGATAGTTCAGTGAAAGAGGAATTACTCTCTCTACTTTTATTTGATTGGTTTAACAGTGAGGAAGATAGTTGGAAGAATGGAACCAGATCGTTCTAATCTGAAAGGGAGAGTTCAGTGAAAGAGGGATTACTCTCTCTCTACTTTTATTTGATTGGTTTAACAGTGAGATAGTTGGAAGAATGGAACCAGATAGTTCTAATCTGAAAGGGAGAGTTCAGTGAAAGAGGAATTACTCTCTCTACTTTTATTTGATTGGTTTAACAGTGAGGAAGATATTTGGAAGAATGGAACCAGATAGGTCTAATCTGAAAGGGAGAGTTCAGTGAAAGAGGAATTACTCTCTCTACTTTTATTTGATTGGTTTAACAGTGAGGAAGATATTTGGAAGAATGGAACCAGATAGGTCTAATCTGAAAGGGATAGTTCAGTGAAAGAGGAATTACTCTCTCTCTACTTTTATTTGATTGGTTTAACAGTGAGAAAGATAGTTGGAAGAATGGAACCAGATAGTTCTAATCTGAAAGGGAGAGTTCAGTGAAAGAGGAATTACTCTCTCTCTACTTTTATTTGATTGGTTTAACAGTGAGATAGTTGGAAGAATGGAACCAGATAGGTCTAATCTGAAAGGGAGAGTTCAGTGAAAGAGGAATTACTCTCTCTCTACTTTTATTTGATTGGTTTAACAGTGAAATAGTTGGAAGAATGGAACCAGATAGTTCTAATCTGAAAGGGATAGTTCAGTGAAAGAGGAATTACTCTCTCTACTTTTATTTGATTGGTTTAACAGTGAGGAAGATATTTGGAAGAATGGAACCAGATAGGTCTAATCTGAAAGGGAGAGTTCAGTGAAAGAGGAATCACACGCTCTCTACTTTTATTTGATTGGTTTAACAGTGAGGAAGATAGTTGGAAGAATGGAACCAGATAGGTCTAATCTGAAAGGGATAGTTCAGTGAAAGAGGAATTACTCTCTCTACTTTTATTTGATTGGTTTAACAGTGAGGAAGATAGTTGGAAGAATGGAACCAGATAGTTCTAATCTGAAAGGGAGAGTTCAGTGAAAGAGGAATCACACGCTCTCTACTTTTATTTGATTGGTTTAACAGTGAGGAAGATATTTGGAAGAATGGAACCAGATAGGTCTAATCTGAAAGGGATAGTTCAGTGATAGAGGAATTACTCGCTCTCTACTTTTATTTGATTGGTTTAACAGTGAGATAGTTGGAAGAATGGAACCAGATAGTTCTAATCTGAAAGGGATAGTTCAGTGAAAGAGGAATTACTCTCTCTCTACTTTTATTTGATAGGTTTAACAGTGAGGAAGATAGTTGGAAGAATGGAACCAGATAGGTCTAATCTGAAAGGGAGAGTTCAGTGAAAGAGGAATTACTCTCTCTACTTTTATTTGATTGGTTTAACAGTGAGGAAGATATTTGGAAGAATGGAACCAGATAGGTCTAATCTGAAAGGGAGAGTTCAGTGAAAGAGGAATCACACGCTCTCTACTTTTATTTGATTGGTTTAACAGTGAGGAAGATAGTTGGAAGAATGGAACCAGATAGGTCTAATCTGAAAGGGATAGTTCAGTGAAAGAGGAATTACTCTCTCTACTTTTATTTGATTGGTTTAACAGTGAGGAAGATATTTGGAAGAATGGAACCAGATAGGTCTAATCTGAAAGGGAGAGTTCAGTGAAAGAGGAATTACTCTCTCTACTTTTATTTGATTGGTTTAACAGTGAGGAAGATAGTTGGAAGAATGGAACCAGGTCGTTCTAATCTGAAAGGGAGAGTTCAGTGAAAGAGGAATTACTCTCTCTCTACTTTTATTTGATTGGTTTAACAGTGATGAAGATAGTTGGAAGAATGGAACCAGATAGTTCTAATCTGAAAGGGAGAGTTCAGTGAAAGAGGAATTACTCTCTCTCTACTTTTATTTGATTGGTTTAACAGTGAGATAGTTGGAAGAATGGAACCAGATAGGTCTAATCTGAAAGGGAGAGTTCAGTAAAAGAGGAATTACTCTCTCTACTTTTATTTGATTGGTTTAACAGTGAGGAAGATATTTGGAAGAATGGAACCAGATAGGTCTAATCTGAAAGGGATAGTTCAGTGAAAGAGGAATTACTCTCTCTACTTGTATTTGATTGGTTTAACAGTGAGAAAGATAGTTGGAAGAATGGAACCAGATAGTTCTAATCTGAAAGGGAGAGTTCAGTGAAAGAGGAATTACTCTCTCTCTACTTTTATTTGATTGGTTTAACAGTGAGATAGTTGGAAGAATGGAACCAGATAGTTCTAATCTGAAAGGGAGAGTTCAGTGAAAGAGGAATTACTCTCTCTCTACTTTTATTTGATTGGTTTAACAGTGAGATAGTTGGAAGAATGGAACCAGATAGTTCTAATCTGAAAGGGAGAGTTCAGTGAAAGAGGAATTACTCTCTCTCTACTTTTATTTGATTGGTTTAACAGTGAGGAAGATATTTGGAAGAATGGAACCAGATTGGTCTAATCTGAAAGGGATAGTTCAGTGATAGAGGAATTACTCGCTCTCTACTTTTATTTGATTGGTTTAACAGTGAGATAGTTGGAAGAATGGAACCAGATAGTTCTAATCTGAAAGGGATAGTTCAGTGAAAGAGGAATTACTCTCTCTCTACTTTTATTTGATAGGTTTAACAGTGAGGAAGATAGTTGGAAGAATGGAACCAGATAGGTCTAATCTGAAAGGGAGAGTTCAGTGAAAGAGGAATTACTCTCTCTACTTTTATTTGATTGGTTTAACAGTGAGGAAGATATTCGGAAGAATGGAACCAGATAGGTCTAATCTGAAAGGGAGAGTTCAGTGAAAGAGGAATCACACGCTCTCTACTTTTATTTGATTGGTTTAACAGTGAGGAAGATAGTTGGAAGAATGGAACCAGATAGGTCTAATCTGAAAGGGATAGTTCAGTGAAAGAGGAATTACTCTCTCTACTTTTATTTGATTGGTTTAACAGTGAGGAAGATATTTGGAAGAATGGAACCAGATAGGTCTAATCTGAAAGGGAGAGTTCAGTGAAAGAGGAATTACTCTCTCTACTTTTATTTGATTGGTTTAACAGTGAGGAAGATAGTTGGAAGAATGGAACCAGGTCGTTCTAATCTGAAAGGGAGAGTTCAGTGAAAGAGGAATTACTCTCTCTCTACTTTTATTTGATTGGTTTAACAGTGATGAAGATAGTTGGAAGAATGGAACCAGATAGTTCTAATCTGAAAGGGAGAGTTCAGTGAAAGAGGAATTACTCTCTCTCTACTTTTATTTGATTGGTTTAACAGTGAGATAGTTGGAAGAATGGAACCAGATAGGTCTAATCTGAAAGGGAGAGTTCAGTGAAAGAGGAATTACTCTCTCTACTTTTATTTGATTGGTTTAACAGTGAGGAAGATATTTGGAAGAATGGAACCAGATAGGTCTAATCTGAAAGGGATAGTTCAGTGAAAGAGGAATTACTCTCTCTACTTGTATTTGATTGGTTTAACAGTGAGAAAGATAGTTGGAAGAATGGAACCAGATAGTTCTAATCTGAAAGGGAGAGTTCAGTGAAAGAGGAATTACTCTCTCTCTACTTTTATTTGATTGGTTTAACAGTGAGATAGTTGGAAGAATGGAACCAGATAGTTCTAATCTGAAAGGGAGAGTTCAGTGAAAGAGGAATTACTCTCTCTCTACTTTTATTTGATTGGTTTAACAGTGAGATAGTTGGAAGAATGGAACCAGATAGTTCTAATCTGAAAGGGAGAGTTCAGTGAAAGAGGAATTACTCTCTCTCTACTTTTATTTGATTGGTTTAACAGTGAGATAGTTGGAAGAATGGAACCAGATAGGTCTAATCTGAAAGGGAGAGTTCAGTGAAAGAGGAATTACTCTCTCTCTACTTTTATTTGATTGGTTTAACAGTGAGATAGTTGGAAGAATGGAACCAGATAGTTCTAATCTGAAAGGGAGAGTTCAGTGAAAGAGGAATTACTCTCTCTACTTTTATTTGATTGGTTTAACAGTGAGGAAGATATTTGGAAGAATGGAACCAGATAGGTCTAATCTGAAAGGGAGAGTTCAGTGAAAGAGGAATCACACACTCTCTACTTTTATTTGATTGGTTTAACAGTGAGGAAGATAGTTGGAAGAATGGAACCAGATAGGTCTAATCTGAAAGGGATAGTTCAGTGAAAGAGGAATTACTCTCTCTACTTTTATTTGATTGGTTTAACAGTGAGGAAGATATTTGGAAGAATGGAACCAGATAGGTCTAATCTGAAAGGGAGAGTTCAGTGAAAGAGGAATTACTCTCTCTACTTTTATTTGATTGGTTTAACAGTGAGGAAGATAGTTGGAAGAATGGAACCAGGTCGTTCTAATCTGAAAGGGAGAGTTCAGTGAAAGAGGAATTACTCTCTCTCTACTTTTATTTGATTGGTTTAACAGTGATGAAGATAGTTGGAAGAATGGAACCAGATAGTTCTAATCTGAAAGGGAGAGTTCAGTGAAAGAGGAATTACTCTCTCTCTACTTTTATTTGATTGGTTTAACAGTGAGATAGTTGGAAGAATGGAACCAGATAGGTCTAATCTGAAAGGGAGAGTTCAGTGAAAGAGGAATTACTCTCTCTACTTTTATTTGATTGGTTTAACAGTGAGGAAGATATTTGGAAGAATGGAACCAGATAGGTCTAATCTGAAAGGGATAGTTCAGTGAAAGAGGAATTACTCTCTCTACTTGTATTTGATTGGTTTAACAGTGAGAAAGATAGTTGGAAGAATGGAACCAGATAGTTCTAATCTGAAAGGGAGAGTTCAGTGAAAGAGGAATTACTCTCTCTCTACTTTTATTTGATTGGTTTAACAGTGAGATAGTTGGAAGAATGGAACCAGATAGTTCTAATCTGAAAGGGAGAGTTCAGTGAAAGAGGAATTACTCTCTCTCTACTTTTATTTGATTGGTTTAACAGTGAGATAGTTGGAAGAATGGAACCAGATAGTTCTAATCTGAAAGGGAGAGTTCAGTGAAAGAGGAATTACTCTCTCTCTACTTTTATTTGATTGGTTTAACAGTGAGATAGTTGGAAGAATGGAACCAGATAGGTCTAATCTGAAAGGGAGAGTTCAGTGAAAGAGGAATTACTCTCTCTCTACTTTTATTTGATTGGTTTAACAGTGAGATAGTTGGAAGAATGGAACCAGATAGTTCTAATCTGAAAGGGAGAGTTCAGTGAAAGAGGAATTACTCTCTCTACTTTTATTTGATTGGTTTAACAGTGAGGAAGATATTTGGAAGAATGGAACCAGATAGGTCTAATCTGAAAGGGAGAGTTCAGTGAAAGAGGAATCACACACTCTCTACTTTTATTTGATTGGTTTAACAGTGAGGAAGATAGTTGGAAGAATGGAACCAGATAGGTCTAATCTGAAAGGGATAGTTCAGTGAAAGAGGAATTACTCTCTCTACTTTTATTTGATTGGTTTAACAGTGAGGAAGATAGTTGGAAGAATGGAACCAGATAGTTCTAATCTGAAAGGGAGAGTTCAGTGAAAGAGGAATCACACGCTCTCTACTTTTATTTGATTGGTTTAACAGTGAGGAAGATATTTGGAAGAATGGAACCAGATAGTTCTAATCTGAAAGGGAGAGTTCAGTGAAAGAGGAATTACTCTCTCTCTACTTTTATTTGATTGGTTTAACAGTGAGATAGTTGGAAGAATGGAACCAGATAGTTCTAATCTGAAAGGGAGAGTTCAGTGAAAGAGGAATTACTCTCTCTACTTTTATTTGATTGGTTTAACAGTGAGGAAGATATTTGGAAGAATGGAACCAGATAGGTCTAATCTGAAAGGGAGAGTTCAGTGAAAGAGGAATCACACACTCTCTACTTTTATTTGATTGGTTTAACAGTGAGGAAGATAGTTGGAAGAATGGAACCAGATAGGTCTAATCTGAAAGGGATAGTTCAGTGAAAGAGGAATTACTCTCTCTACTTTTATTTGATTGGTTTAACAGTGAGGAAGATAGTTGGAAGAATGGAACCAGATAGTTCTAATCTGAAAGGGAGAGTTCAGTGAAAGAGGAATCACACGCTCTCTACTTTTATTTGATTGGTTTAACAGTGAGGAAGATATTTGGAAGAATGGAACCAGATAGGTCTAATCTGAAAGGGATAGTTCAGTGAAAGAGGAATTACTCTCTCTACTTTTATTTGATTGGTTTAACAGTGAGGAAGATAGTTGGAAGAATGGAACCAGATAGGTCTAATCTGAAAGGGAGAGTTAAGTGATAGAGGAATTACTCGCTCTCTACTTTTATTTGATTGGTTTAACAGTGAGGAAGATAGTTGGAAGAATGGAACCAGATAGGTCTAATCTGAAAGGGATAGTTCAGTGAAAGAGGAATTACTCTCTCTACTTTTATTTGATTGGTTTAACAGTGAGGAAGATATTTGGAAGAATGGAACCAGATAGGTCTAATCTGAAAGGGAGAGTTCAGTGAAAGAGGAATTACTCTCTCTACTTTTATTTGATTGGTTTAACAGTGAGGAAGATAGTTGGAAGAATGGAACCAGGTCGTTCTAATCTGAAAGGGAGAGTTCAGTGAAAGAGGAATTACTCTCTCTCTACTTTTATTTGATTGGTTTAACAGTGATGAAGATAGTTGGAAGAATGGAACCAGATAGTTCTAATCTGAAAGGGAGAGTTCAGTGAAAGAGGAATTACTCTCTCTCTACTTTTATTTGATTGGTTTAACAGTGAGGAAGATAGTTGGAAGAATGGAACCAGATAGTTCTAATCTGAAAGGGATAGTTCAGTGAAAGAGGAATTACTCTCTCTACTTTTATTTGATTGGTTTAACAGTGAGGAAGATAGTTGGAAGAATGGAACCAGATAGTTCTAATCTGAAAGGGAGAGTTCAGTGAAAGAGGAATTACTCTCTCTCTACTTTTATTTGATTGGTTTAACAGTGAGATAGTTGGAAGAATGGAACCAGATAGTTCTAATCTGAAAGGAAGAGTTCAGTGAAAGAGGAATTACTCTCTCTCTACTTTTATTTGATTGGTTTAACAGTGAGGAAGATAGTTGGAAGAATGGAACCAGATAGTTCTAATCTGAAAGGGAGAGTTCAGTGAAAGAGGAATTACTCTCTCTCTACTTTTATTTGATTGGTTTAACAGTGAGGAAGATAGTTGGAAGAATGGAACCAGATCGTTCTAATCTGAAAGGGAGAGTTCAGTGAAAGAGGAATTACTCTCTCTCTACTTTTATTTGATTGGTTTAACAGTGAGATAGTTGGAAGAATGGAACCAGATAGTTCTAATCTGAAAGGGATAGTTCAGTGAAAGAGGAATTACTCTCTCTACTTTTATTTGATTGGTTTAACAGTGAGGAAGATATTTGGAAGAATGGAACCAGATAGGTCTAATCTGAAAGGGAGAGTTCAGTGAAAGAGGAATCACACGCTCTCTACTTTTATTTGATTGGTTTCACAGTGAGGAAGATAGTTGGAAGAATGGAACCAGATAGGTCTAATCTGAAAGGGATAGTTCAGTGAAAGAAGAATTACTCTCTCTACTTTTATTTGATTGGTTTAACAGTGAGGAAGATATTTGGAAGAATGGAACCAGATAGGTCTAATCTGAAAGGGATAGTTCAGTGAAAGAGGAATTACTCTCTCTACTTTTATTTGATTGGTTTAACAGTGAGGAAGATAGTTGGAAGAATGGAACCAGATCGTTCTAATCTGAAAGGGAGAGTTCAGTGAAAGAGGAATTACTCTCTCTCTACTTTTATTTGATTGGTTTAACAGTGAGGAAGATAGTTGGAAGAATGGAACCAGATCGTTCTAATCTGAAAGGGAGAGTTCAGTGAAAGAGGGATTACTCTCTCTCTACTTTTATTTGATTGGTTTAACAGTGAGATAGTTGGAAGAATGGAACCAGATAGGTCTAATCTGAAAGGGAGAGTTCAGTGAAAGAGGAATTACTCTCTCTACTTTTATTTGATTGGTTTAACAGTGAGGAAGATATTTGGAAGAATGGAACCAGATAGGTCTAATCTGAAAGGGATAGTTCAGTGAAAGAGGAATTACTCTCTCTACTTTTATTTGATTGGTTTAACAGTGAGAAATATAGTTGGAAGAATGGAACCAGATAGTTCTAATCTGAAAGGGAGAGTTCAGTGAAAGAGGAATTACTCTCTCTCTACTTTTATTTGATTGGTTTAACAGTGAGATAGTTGGAAGAATGGAACCAGATAGTTCTAATCTGAAAGGGAGAGTTCAGTGAAAGAGGAATTACTCTCTCTCTACTTTTATTTGATTGGTTTAACAGTGAGATAGTTGGAAGAATGGAACCAGATAGGTCTAATCTGAAAGGGAGAGTTCAGTGAAAGAGGAATTACTCTCTCTCTACTTTTATTTGATTGGTTTAACAGTGAGATAGTTGGAAGAATGGAACCAGATAGTTCTAATCTGAAAGGGAGAGTTCAGTGAAAGAGGAATTACTCTCTCTACTTTTATTTGATTGGTTTAACAGTGAGGAAGATATTTGGAAGAATGGAACCAGATAGGTCTAATCTGAAAGGGAGAGTTCAGTGAAAGAGGAATCACACGCTCTCTACTTTTATTTGATTGGTTTAACAGTGAGGAAGATAGTTGGAAGAATGGAACCAGATAGGTCTAATCTGAAAGGGATAGTTCAGTGAAAGAGGAATTACTCTCTCTACTTTTATTTGATTGGTTTAACAGTGAGATAGTTGGAAGAATGGAACCAGATAGTTCTAATCTGAAAGGGAGAGTTCAGTGAAAGAGGGATTACTCTCTCTCTACTTTTATTTGATTGGTTTAACAGTGAGATAGTTGGAAGAATGGAACCAGATAGTTCTAATCTGAAAGGAAGAGTTCAGTGAAAGAGGAATTACTCTCTCTCTACTTTTATTTGATTGGTTTAACAGTGAGGAAGATAGTTGGAAGAATGGAACCAGATAGTTCTAATCTGAAAGGGAGAGTTCAGTGAAAGAGGAATTACTCTCTCTCTACTTTTATTTGATTGGTTTAACAGTGAGGAAGATAGTTGGAAGAATGGAACCAGATCGTTCTAATCTGAAAGGGAGAGTTCAGTGAAAGAGGAATTACTCTCTCTCTACTTTTATTTGATTGGTTTAACAGTGAGATAGTTGGAAGAATGGAACCAGATAGTTCTAATCTGAAAGGGATAGTTCAGTGAAAGAGGAATTACTCTCTCTACTTTTATTTGATTGGTTTAACAGTGAGGAAGATATTTGGAAGAATGGAACCAGATAGGTCTAATCTGAAAGGGAGAGTTCAGTGAAAGAGGAATCACACGCTCTCTACTTTTATTTGATTGGTTTCACAGTGAGGAAGATAGTTGGAAGAATGGAACCAGATAGGTCTAATCTGAAAGGGATAGTTCAGTGAAAGAAGAATTACTCTCTCTACTTTTATTTGATTGGTTTAACAGTGAGGAAGATATTTGGAAGAATGGAACCAGATAGGTCTAATCTGAAAGGGATAGTTCAGTGAAAGAGGAATTACTCTCTCTACTTTTATTTGATTGGTTTAACAGTGAGGAAGATAGTTGGAAGAATGGAACCAGATCGTTCTAATCTGAAAGGGAGAGTTCAGTGAAAGAGGAATTACTCTCTCTCTACTTTTATTTGATTGGTTTAACAGTGAGGAAGATAGTTGGAAGAATGGAACCAGATCGTTCTAATCTGAAAGGGAGAGTTCAGTGAAAGAGGGATTACTCTCTCTCTACTTTTATTTGATTGGTTTAACAGTGAGATAGTTGGAAGAATGGAACCAGATAGGTCTAATCTGAAAGGGAGAGTTCAGTGAAAGAGGAATTACTCTCTCTACTTTTATTTGATTGGTTTAACAGTGAGGAAGATATTTGGAAGAATGGAACCAGATAGGTCTAATCTGAAAGGGATAGTTCAGTGAAAGAGGAATTACTCTCTCTACTTTTATTTGATTGGTTTAACAGTGAGAAATATAGTTGGAAGAATGGAACCAGATAGTTCTAATCTGAAAGGGAGAGTTCAGTGAAAGAGGAATTACTCTCTCTCTACTTTTATTTGATTGGTTTAACAGTGAGATAGTTGGAAGAATGGAACCAGATAGTTCTAATCTGAAAGGGAGAGTTCAGTGAAAGAGGAATTACTCTCTCTCTACTTTTATTTGATTGGTTTAACAGTGAGATAGTTGGAAGAATGGAACCAGATAGGTCTAATCTGAAAGGGAGAGTTCAGTGAAAGAGGAATTACTCTCTCTCTACTTTTATTTGATTGGTTTAACAGTGAGATAGTTGGAAGAATGGAACCAGATAGTTCTAATCTGAAAGGGAGAGTTCAGTGAAAGAGGAATTACTCTCTCTACTTTTATTTGATTGGTTTAACAGTGAGGAAGATATTTGGAAGAATGGAACCAGATAGGTCTAATCTGAAAGGGAGAGTTCAGTGAAAGAGGAATCACACGCTCTCTACTTTTATTTGATTGGTTTAACAGTGAGGAAGATAGTTGGAAGAATGGAACCAGATAGGTCTAATCTGAAAGGGATAGTTCAGTGAAAGAGGAATTACTCTCTCTACTTTTATTTGATTGGTTTAACAGTGAGATAGTTGGAAGAATGGAACCAGATAGTTCTAATCTGAAAGGGAGAGTTCAGTGAAAGAGGGATTACTCTCTCTACTTTTATTTGATTGGTTTAACAGTGAGGAAGATAGTTGGAAGAATGGAACCAGATAGTTCTAATCTGAAAGGGAGAGTTCAGTGAAAGAGGAATCACACGCTCTCTACTTTTATTTGATTGGTTTAACAGTGAGGAAGATATTTGGAAGAATGGAACCAGATAGGTCTAATCTGAAAGGGATAGTTCAGTGAAAGAGGAATTACTCTCTCTACTTTTATTTGATTGGTTTAACAGTGAGGAAGATAGTTGGAAGAATGGAACCAGATAGGTCTAATCTGAAAGGGAGAGTTAAGTGATAGAGGAATTACTCGCTCTCTACTTTTATTTGATTGGTTTAACAGTGAGATAGTTGGAAGAATGGAACCAGATAGTTCTAATCTGAAAGGGATAGTTCAGTGAAAGAGGAATTACTCTCTCTCTACTTTTATTTGATAGGTTTAACAGTGAGGAAGATAGTTGGAAGAATGGAACCAGATAGGTCTAATCTGAAAGGGAGAGTTCAGTGAAAGAGGAATTACTCTCTCTACTTTTATTTGATTGGTTTAACAGTGAGATAGTTGGAAGAATGGAACCAGATAGTTCTAATCTGAAAGGAAGAGTTCAGTGAAAGAGGAATTACTCTCTCTACTTTTATTTGATTGGTTTAACAGTGAGGAAGATATTTGGAAGAATGGAACCAGATAGGTCTAATCTGAAAGGGAGAGTTCAGTGAAAGAGGAATCACACGCTCTCTACTTTTATTTGATTGGTTTAACAGTGAGGAAGATAGTTGAAAGAATGGAACCAGATAGGTCTAATCTGAAAGGGATAGTTCAGTGAAAGAGGAATTACTCTCTCTACTTTTATTTGATTGGTTTAACAGTGAGGAAGATATTTGGAAGAATGGAACCAGATAGGTCTAATCTGAAAGGGATAGTTCAGTGAAAGAGGAATTACTCTCTCTACTTTTATTTGATTGGTTTAACAGTGAGGAAGATAGTTGGAAGAATGGAACCAGGTCGTTCTAATCTGAAAGGGAGAGTTCAGTGAAAGAGGAATTACTCTCTCTCTACTTTTATTTGATTGGTTTAACAGTGATGAAGATAGTTGGAAGAATGGAACCAGATAGTTCTAATCTGAAAGGGAGAGTTCAGTGAAAGAGGAATTACTCTCTCTCTACTTTTATTTGATTGGTTTAACAGTGAGATAGTTGGAAGAATGGAACCAGATAGGTCTAATCTGAAAGGGAGAGTTCAGTGAAAGAGGAATTACTCTCTCTACTTTTATTTGATTGGTTTAACAGTGAGGAAGATATTTGGAAGAATGGAACCAGATAGGTCTAATCTGAAAGGGATAGTTCAGTGAAAGAGGAATTACTCTCTCTACTTTTATTTGATTGGTTTAACAGTGAGGAAGATAGTTGGAAGAATGGAACCAGATAGGTCTAATCTGAAAGGGAGAGTTCAGTGAAAGAGGAATCACATGCTCTCTACTTTTATTTGATTGGTTTAACAGTGAGGAAGATATTTGGAAGAATGGAACCAGATAGGTCTAATCTGAAAGGGATAGTTCAGTGAAAGAGGAATTACTCTCTCTACTTTTATTTGATTGGTTTAACAGTGAGGAAGATAGTTGGAAGAATGGAACCAGATAGGTCTAATCTGAAAGGGAGAGTTAAGTGATAGAGGAATTACTCGCTCTCTACTTTTATTTGATTGGTTTAACAGTGAGGAAGATAGTTGGAAGAATGGAACCAGATAGTTCTAATCTGAAAGGGATAGTTCAGTGAAAGAGGAATTACTCTCTCTACTTTTATTTGATTGGTTTAACAGTGAGGAAGATAGTTGGAAGAATGGAACCAGATAGTTCTAATCTGAAAGGGAGAGTTCAGTGAAAGAGGAATTACTCTCTCTCTACTTTTATTTGATTGGTTTAACAGTGAGATAGTTGGAAGAATGGAACCAGATAGTTCTAATCTGAAAGGAAGAGTTCAGTGAAAGAGGAATTACTCTCTCTCTACTTTTATTTGATTGGTTTAACAGTGAGGAAGATAGTTGGAAGAATGGAACCAGATAGTTCTAATCTGAAAGGGAGAGTTCAGTGAAAGAGGAATTACTCTCTCTCTCTACTTTTATTTGATTGGTTTAACAGTGAGATAGTTGGAAGAATGGAACCAGATAGTTCTAATCTGAAAGGAAGAGTTCAGTGAAAGAGGAATTACTCTCTCTCTACTTTTATTTGATTGGTTTAACAGTGAGGAAGATAGTTGGAAGAATGGAACCAGATAGTTCTAATCTGAAAGGGAGAGTTCAGTGAAAGAGGAATTACTCTCTCTCTACTTGTATTTGATTGGTTTAACAGTGAGGAAGATAGTTGGAAGAATGGAACCAGATCGTTCTAATCTGAAAGGGAGAGTTCAGTGAAAGAGGAATTACTCTCTCTCTACTTTTATTTGATTGGTTTAACAGTGAGATAGTTGGAAGAATGGAACCAGATAGTTCTAATCTGAAAGGGAGAGTTCAGTGAAAGAGGAATTACTCTCTCTACTTTTATTTGATTGGTTTAACAGTGAGGAAGATATTTGGAAGAATGGAACCAGATAGGTCTAATCTGAAAGGGAGAGTTCAGTGAAAGAGGAATTACTCTCTCTACTTTTATTTGATTGGTTTAACAGTGAGGAAGATAGTTGGAAGAATGGAACCAGATAGGTCTAATCTGAAAGGGATAGTTCAGTGAAAGAGGAATTACTCTCTCTACTTTTATTTGATTGGTTTAACAGTGAGGAAGATATTTGGAAGAATGGAACCAGATAGGTCTAATCTGAAAGGGATAGTTCAGTGAAAGAGGAATTACTCTCTCTACTTTTATTTGATTGGTTTAACAGTGAGGAAGATAGTTGGAAGAATGGAACCAGATCATTCTAATCTGAAAGGGAGAGTTCAGTGAAAGAGGAATTACTCTCTCTCTACTTTTATTTGATTGGTTTAACAGTGAGGAAGATAGTTGGAAGAATGGAACCAGATAGTTCTAATCTGAAAGGGAGAGTTCAGTGAAAGAGGAATTACTCTCTCTCTACTTTTATTTGATTGGTTTAACAGTGAGATAGTTGGAAGAATGGAACCAGATAGTTCTAATCTGAAAGGGAGAGTTCAGTGAAAGAGGAATTACTCTCTCTCTACTTTTATTTGATTGGTTTAACAGTGAGATAGTTGGAAGAATGGAACCAGATAGGTCTAATCTGAAAGGGAGAGTTCAGTGAAAGAGGAATTACTCTCTCTACTTTTATTTGATTGGTTTAACAGTGAGGAAGATATTTGGAAGAATGGAACCAGATAGGTCTAATCTGAAAGGGATAGTTCAGTGAAAGAGGAATTACTCTCTCTACTTTTATTTGATTGGTTTAACAGTGAGAAAGATAGTTGGAAGAATGGAACCAGATAGTTCTAATCTGAAAGGGAGAGTTCAGTGAAAGAGGAATTACTCTCTCTCTACTTTTATTTGATTGGTTTAACAGTGAGATAGTTGGAAGAATGGAACCAGATAGTTCTAATCTGAAAGGGAGAGTTCAGTGAAAGAGGAATTACTCTCTCTCTACTTTTATTTGATTGGTTTAACAGTGAGATAGTTGGAAGAATGGAACCAGATAGTTCTAATCTGAAAGGGAGAGTTCAGTGAAAGAGGAATTACTCTCTCTCTACTTTTATTTGATTGGTTTAACAGTGAGATAGTTGGAAGAATGGAACCAGATAGTTCTAATCTGAAAGGGATAGTTCAGTGAAAGAGGAATTACTCTCTCTACTTTTATTTGATTGGTTTAACAGTGAGGAAGATATTTGGAAGAATGGAACCAGATAGGTCTAATCTGAAAGGGAGAGTTCAGTGAAAGAGGAATCACACGCTCTCTACTTTTATTTGATTGGTTTAACAGTGAGGAAGATAGTTGGAAGAATGGAACCAGATAGGTCTAATCTGAAAGGGATAGTTCAGTGAAAGAGGAATTACTCTCTCTACTTTTATTTGATTGGTTTAACAGTGAGGAAGATATTTGGAAGAATGGAACCAGATAGGTCTAATCTGAAAGGGATAGTTCAGTGAAAGAGGAATTACTCTCTCTACTTTTATTATATTGGTTTAACAGTGAGGAAGATAGTTGGAAGAATGGAACCAGATAGTTCTAATCTGAAAGGGAGAGTTCAGTGAAAGAGGAATTACTCTCTCTCTACTTTTATTTGATTGGTTTAACAGTGAGATAGTTGGAAGAATGGAACCAGATAGGTCTAATCTGAAAGGGAGAGTTCAGTGAAAGAGGAATTACTCTCTCTACTTTTATTTGATTGGTTTAACAGTGAGGAAGATATTTGGAAGAATGGAACCAGATAGGTCTAATCTGAAAGGGATAGTTCAGTGAAAGAGGAATTACTCTCTCTACTTGTATTTGATTGGTTTAACAGTGAGAAAGATAGTTGGAAGAATGGAACCAGATAGTTCTAATCTGAAAGGGAGAGTTCAGTGAAAGAGGAATTACTCTCTCTCTACTTTTATTTGATTGGTTTAACAGTGAGATAGTTGGAAGAATGGAACCAGATAGTTCTAATCTGAAAGGAAGAGTTCAGTGAAAGAGGAATTACTCTCTCTACTTTTATTTGATTGGTTTAACAGTGAGGAAGATATTTGGAAGAATGGAACCAGATAGGTCTAATCTGAAAGGGAGAGTTCAGTGAAAGAGGAATCACACGCTCTCTACTTTTATTTGATTGGTTTAACAGTGAGGAAGATAGTTGAAAGAATGGAACCAGATAGGTCTAATCTGAAAGGGATAGTTCAGTGAAAGAGGAATTACTCTCTCTACTTTTATTTGATTGGTTTAACAGTGAGGAAGATAGTTGGAAGAATGGAACCAGGTCGTTCTAATCTGAAAGGGAGAGTTCAGTGAAAGAGGAATTACTCTCTCTCTACTTTTATTTGATTGGTTTAACAGTGATGAAGATAGTTGGAAGAATGGAACCAGATAGTTCTAATCTGAAAGGGAGAGTTCAGTGAAAGAGGAATTACTCTCTCTCTACTTTTATTTGATTGGTTTAACAGTGAGATAGTTGGAAGAATGGAACCAGATAGGTCTAATCTGAAAGGGAGAGTTCAGTGAAAGAGGAATTACTCTCTCTACTTTTATTTGATTGGTTTAACAGTGAGGAAGATATTTGGAAGAATGGAACCAGATAGGTCTAATCTGAAAGGGATAGTTCAGTGAAAGAGGAATTACTCTCTCTACTTTTATTTGATTGGTTTAACAGTGAGGAAGATAGTTGGAAGAATGGAACCAGATAGGTCTAATCTGAAAGGGAGAGTTCAGTGAAAGAGGAATCACATGCTCTCTACTTTTATTTGATTGGTTTAACAGTGAGGAAGATATTTGGAAGAATGGAACCAGATAGGTCTAATCTGAAAGGGATAGTTCAGTGAAAGAGGAATTACTCTCTCTACTTTTATTTGATTGGTTTAACAGTGAGGAAGATAGTTGGAAGAATGGAACCAGATAGGTCTAATCTGAAAGGGAGAGTTAAGTGATAGAGGAATTACTCGCTCTCTACTTTTATTTGATTGGTTTAACAGTGAGGAAGATAGTTGGAAGAATGGAACCAGATAGTTCTAATCTGAAAGGGATAGTTCAGTGAAAGAGGAATTACTCTCTCTACTTTTATTTGATTGGTTTAACAGTGAGGAAGATAGTTGGAAGAATGGAACCAGATAGTTCTAATCTGAAAGGGAGAGTTCAGTGAAAGAGGAATTACTCTCTCTCTACTTTTATTTGATTGGTTTAACAGTGAGATAGTTGGAAGAATGGAACCAGATAGTTCTAATCTGAAAGGAAGAGTTCAGTGAAAGAGGAATTACTCTCTCTCTACTTTTATTTGATTGGTTTAACAGTGAGGAAGATAGTTGGAAGAATGGAACCAGATAGTTCTAATCTGAAAGGGAGAGTTCAGTGAAAGAGGAATTACTCTCTCTCTCTACTTTTATTTGATTGGTTTAACAGTGAGATAGTTGGAAGAATGGAACCAGATAGTTCTAATCTGAAAGGAAGAGTTCAGTGAAAGAGGAATTACTCTCTCTCTACTTTTATTTGATTGGTTTAACAGTGAGGAAGATAGTTGGAAGAATGGAACCAGATAGTTCTAATCTGAAAGGGAGAGTTCAGTGAAAGAGGAATTACTCTCTCTCTACTTGTATTTGATTGGTTTAACAGTGAGGAAGATAGTTGGAAGAATGGAACCAGATCGTTCTAATCTGAAAGGGAGAGTTCAGTGAAAGAGGAATTACTCTCTCTCTACTTTTATTTGATTGGTTTAACAGTGAGATAGTTGGAAGAATGGAACCAGATAGTTCTAATCTGAAAGGGATAGTTCAGTGAAAGAGGAATTACTCTCTCTACTTTTATTTGATTGGTTTAACAGTGAGGAAGATATTTGGAAGAATGGAACCAGATAGGTCTAATCTGAAAGGGAGAGTTCAGTGAAAGAGGAATTACTCTCTCTACTTTTATTTGATTGGTTTAACAGTGAGGAAGATAGTTGGAAGAATGGAACCAGATAGGTCTAATCTGAAAGGGATAGTTCAGTGAAAGAGGAATTACTCTCTCTACTTTTATTTGATTGGTTTAACAGTGAGGAAGATATTTGGAAGAATGGAACCAGATAGGTCTAATCTGAAAGGGATAGTTCAGTGAAAGAGGAATTACTCTCTCTACTTTTATTTGATTGGTTTAACAGTGAGGAAGATAGTTGGAAGAATGGAACCAGATCATTCTAATCTGAAAGGGAGAGTTCAGTGAAAGAGGAATTACTCTCTCTCTACTTTTATTTGATTGGTTTAACAGTGAGGAAGATAGTTGGAAGAATGGAACCAGATAGTTCTAATCTGAAAGGGAGAGTTCAGTGAAAGAGGAATTACTCTCTCTCTACTTTTATTTGATTGGTTTAACAGTGAGATAGTTGGAAGAATGGAACCAGATAGTTCTAATCTGAAAGGGAGAGTTCAGTGAAAGAGGAATTACTCTCTCTCTACTTTTATTTGATTGGTTTAACAGTGAGATAGTTGGAAGAATGGAACCAGATAGGTCTAATCTGAAAGGGAGAGTTCAGTGAAAGAGGAATTACTCTCTCTACTTTTATTTGATTGGTTTAACAGTGAGGAAGATATTTGGAAGAATGGAACCAGATAGGTCTAATCTGAAAGGGATAGTTCAGTGAAAGAGGAATTACTCTCTCTACTTTTATTTGATTGGTTTAACAGTGAGAAAGATAGTTGGAAGAATGGAACCAGATAGTTCTAATCTGAAAGGGAGAGTTCAGTGAAAGAGGAATTACTCTCTCTCTACTTTTATTTGATTGGTTTAACAGTGAGATAGTTGGAAGAATGGAACCAGATAGTTCTAATCTGAAAGGGAGAGTTCAGTGAAAGAGGAATTACTCTCTCTCTACTTTTATTTGATTGGTTTAACAGTGAGATAGTTGGAAGAATGGAACCAGATAGTTCTAATCTGAAAGGGAGAGTTCAGTGAAAGAGGAATTACTCTCTCTCTACTTTTATTTGATTGGTTTAACAGTGAGATAGTTGGAAGAATGGAACCAGATAGTTCTAATCTGAAAGGGATAGTTCAGTGAAAGAGGAATTACTCTCTCTACTTTTATTTGATTGGTTTAACAGTGAGGAAGATATTTGGAAGAATGGAACCAGATAGGTCTAATCTGAAAGGGAGAGTTCAGTGAAAGAGGAATCACACGCTCTCTACTTTTATTTGATTGGTTTAACAGTGAGGAAGATAGTTGGAAGAATGGAACCAGATAGGTCTAATCTGAAAGGGATAGTTCAGTGAAAGAGGAATTACTCTCTCTACTTTTATTTGATTGGTTTAACAGTGAGGAAGATATTTGGAAGAATGGAACCAGATAGGTCTAATCTGAAAGGGATAGTTCAGTGAAAGAGGAATTACTCTCTCTACTTTTATTATATTGGTTTAACAGTGAGGAAGATAGTTGGAAGAATGGAACCAGATAGTTCTAATCTGAAAGGGAGAGTTCAGTGAAAGAGGAATTACTCTCTCTCTACTTTTATTTGATTGGTTTAACAGTGAGATAGTTGGAAGAATGGAACCAGATAGGTCTAATCTGAAAGGGAGAGTTCAGTGAAAGAGGAATTACTCTCTCTACTTTTATTTGATTGGTTTAACAGTGAGGAAGATATTTGGAAGAATGGAACCAGATAGGTCTAATCTGAAAGGGATAGTTCAGTGAAAGAGGAATTACTCTCTCTACTTGTATTTGATTGGTTTAACAGTGAGAAAGATAGTTGGAAGAATGGAACCAGATAGTTCTAATCTGAAAGGGAGAGTTCAGTGAAAGAGGAATTACTCTCTCTCTACTTTTATTTGATTGGTTTAACAGTGAGATAGTTGGAAGAATGGAACCAGATAGTTCTAATCTGAAAGGGAGAGTTCAGTGAAAGAGGAATTACTCTCTCTCTACTTTTATTTGATTGGTTTAACAGTGAGATAGTTGGAAGAATGGAACCAGATAGTTCTAATCTGAAAGGGAGAGTTCAGTGAAAGAGGAATTACTCTCTCTCTACTTTTATTTGATTGGTTTAACAGTGAGATAGTTGGAAGAATGGAACCAGATAGTTCTAATCTGAAAGGGAGAGTTCAGTGAAAGAGGAATTACTCTCTCTACTTTTATTTGATTGGTTTAACAGTGAGGAAGATATTTGGAAGAATGGAACCAGATAGGTCTAATCTGAAAGGGAGAGTTCAGTGAAAGAGGAATCACACGCTCTCTACTTTTATTTGATTGGTTTAACAGTGAGGAAGATAGTTGGAAGAATGGAACCAGATAGGTCTAATCTGAAAGGGATAGTTCAGTGAAAGAGGAATTACTCTCTCTACTTTTATTTGATTGGTTTAACAGTGAGGAAGATAGTTGGAAGAATGGAACCAGATAGTTCTAATCTGAAAGGGAGACTTCAGTGAAAGAGGAATCACACGCTCTCTACTTTTATTTGATTGGTTTAACAGTGAGGAAGATATTTGGAAGAATGGAACCAGATAGGTCTAATCTGAAAGGGATAGTTCAGTGAAAGAGGAATTACTCTCTCTACTTTTATTTGATTGGATTAACAGTGAGGAAGATAGTTGGAAGAATGGAACCAGATAGTTCTAATCTGAAAGGGATAGTTCAGTGAAAGAGGAATTACTCTCTCTACTTTTGTTTGATTGGTTTAACAGTGAGGAAGATAGTTGGAAGAATGGAACCAGATAGTTCTAATCTGAAAGGGAGAGTTCAGTGAAAGAGGAATCACACGCTCTCTACTTTTATTTGATTGGTTTAACAGTGAGGAAGATAGTTGGAAGAATGGAACCAGATAGGTCTAATCTGAAAGGGATAGTTCAGTGAAAGAGGAATTACTCTCTCTCTACTTTTATTTGATTGGTTTAACAGTGAGATAGTTGGAAGAATGGAACCAGATAGTTCTAATCTGAAAGGAAGAGTTCAGTGAAAGAGGAATTACTCTCTCACTACTTTTATTTGATTGGATTAACAGTGAGGAAGATAGTTGGAAGAATGGAACCAGATAGTTCTAATCTGAAAGGAAGAGTTCAGTGAAAGAGGAATTACTCTCTCTCTACTTTTGTTTGATTGGTTTAACAGTGAGGAAGATAGTTGGAAGAATGGAACCAGATAGGTCTAATCTGAAAGGGAGAGTTCAGTGAAAGAGGAATCACACGCTCTCTACTTTTATTTGATTGGTTTAACAGTGAGGAAGATATTTGGAAGAATGGAACCAGATAGGTCTAATCTGAAAGGGATAGTTCAGTGAAAGAGGAATTACTCTCTCTACTTTTATTTGATTGGTTTAACAGTGAGGAAGATAGTTGGAAGAATGGAACCAGATAGGTCTAATCTGAAGCTGATAGTTCAGGGAAAGAGGAATTACTCGCTCTCTACTTTTATTTGTTTGGTTTAACAGTGAGGAAGATAGTTGGAAGAATGGAACCAGATAGGTCTAATCTGAAAGGGATAGTTCAGTGAAAGAGGAATTACTCGCTCTCTACTTTTATTTGATTGGTTTAACAGGGAGATAGTTGGAAGAATGGAACCAGATAGTTCTAATCTGAAGCTGATAGTTCAGTGAAAGAGGAATTACTCTCTCTACTTTTATTTGATTGGTTTAACAGTGAGGAAGATAGTTGGAAGAATGGAACCAGATAGGTCTAATCTGAAAGGGATAGTTTAGTGAAAGAGGAATTACTCTCTCTACTTTTATTTGATTGGTTTAACAGTGAGGAAGATAGTTGGAAGAATGGAACCAGATAGGTCTAATCTGAAAGGGAGAGTTCAGTGAAAGAGGAATTACTCTCTCTACTTTTATTTGATTGGTTTAACAGTGAGGAAGATAGTTGGAAGAATGGAACCAGATAGGTCTAATCTGAAAGGGATAGTTCAGTGAAAGAGGAATTACTCTCTCTCTACTTTTATTTGATTGGTTTAACAGTGAGATAGTTGGAAGAATGGAACCAGATAGTTCTAATCTGAAAGGAAGAGTTCAGTGAAAGAGGAATTACTCTCTCTCTACTTTTATTTGATTGGATTAACAGTGAGGAAGATAGTTGGAAGAATGGAACCAGATAGTTCTAATCTGAAAGGAAGAGTTCAGTGAAAGAGGAATTACTCTCTCTCTACTTTTGTTTGATTGGTTTAACAGTGAGGAAGATAGTTGGAAGAATGGAACCAGATAGGTCTAATCTGAAAGGGAGAGTTCAGTGAAAGAGGAATCACACGCTCTCTACTTTTATTTGATTGGTTTAACAGTGAGGAAGATATTTGGAAGAATGGAACCAGATAGGTCTAATCTGAAAGGGATAGTTCAGTGAAAGAGGAATTACTCTCTCTACTTTTATTTGATTGGTTTAACAGTGAGGAAGATAGTTGGAAGAATGGAACCAGATAGGTCTAATCTGAAAGGGATAGTTCAGTGAAAGAGGAATCACACTCTCTCTACTTTTATTTGATTGGTTTAAAGGTGAGAAAGGTAGTTGGAAGAATGGAACCAGATAGGTCTAATCTGAAAAGGATAGTTCAGGGAAAGAGGAATTACTCGCTCTCTACTTTTATTTGTTTGGTTTAACAGTGAGGAAGATAGTTGGAAGAATGGAACCAGATAGGTCTAATCTGAAAGGGATAGTTCAGTGAAAGAGGAATTACTCGCTCTCTACTTTTATTTGATTGGTTTAACAGGGAGATAGTTGGAAGAATGGAACCAGATAGTTCTAATCTGAAGCTGATAGTTCAGTGAAAGAGGAATTACTCTCTCTACTTTTATTTGATTGGTTTAACAGTGAGGAAGATAGTTGGAAGAATGGAACCAGATAGGTCTAATCTGAAAGGGATAGTTTAGTGAAAGAGGAATTACTCTCTCTACTTTTATTTGATTGGTTTAACAGTGAGGAAGATAGTTGGAAGAATGGAACCAGATAGGTCTAATCTGAAAGGGATAGTTCAGTGAAAGAGGAATCACACTCTCTCTACTTTTATTTGATTGGTTTAAAGGTGAGAAAGGTAGTTGGAAGAATGGAACCAGATAGGTCTAATCTGAAAAGGATAGTTCAGTGAAAGAGGAATTACTCGCTCTCTACTTTTATTTGTTTGGTTTAACAGTGAGGAAGATAGTTGGAAGAATGGAACCAGATAGGTCTAATCTGAAAGGGATAGTTCAGTGAAAGAGGAATTACTCGCTCTCTACTTTTATTTGATTGGTTTAACAGGGAGATAGTTGGAAGAATGGAACCAGATAGTTCTAATCTGAAGCTGATAGTTCAGTGAAAGAGGAATTACTCTCTCTACTTTTATTTGATTGGTTTAACAGTGAGGAAGATAGTTGGAAGAATGGAACCAGATAGGTCTAATCTGAAAGGGATAGTTTAGTGAAAGAGGAATTACTCTCTCTCTACTTTTATTTGATTGGTTTAACAGTGAGGAAGATAGTTGGAAGAATGGAACCAGATAGGTCTAATCGGAAAGGGAGAGTTCAGTGAAAGAGGAATTACTCGCTCTCTACTTTTATTTGATTGGTTTAACAGTGAGAAAGATAGTTGGAAGAATGGAACCAGATAGTTCTTGAGCCCCACTGACTATCCTAGTAGGAAAATGATGATGGAAGTCAAAAGTGCTTCTCAACTGTACACTCATAAGTTACTTAATATTATTTGGCATTCAACAAAGAGGGGCAATGAACTATTTCCAACTGTTTGAGTACAAGCATTCTTCTATATAACTGTCTCTGTGTTCGTCAGGGAAAGATTCAAAACAACTGTGTGAAAATTGCCTGTAAAGGAATAGTTAACCCACAAATGAAAATGTTGTTCTCATTGACACTAAAGTTCTTCTTAACCTGTATACATTTCTTTGTTGTGCTGAACATTTAAATAGATTTTATTTTCGAGTTATTTTGGGTCACCATTCCACCCGGATTATGCAAGTCAATGGACCTAAATAAAAACCTTTATTAAAATGTCTTCATTTGTGTTAAACTACACAAACTGTAGTTTAAATACAAATAATTTTATTGCCCCAATTTCTCTAATAAAAAAATCAAAAATGAGTTTCTTGATTTATAAATTATAAAAAAAATACATAGAAAATACATAATTGTAAGGATTATATTTACTTCACCATCACAAAGAACTTTTATCTAGTCTTTTCTGTACAAAAGCATAACCTTTTTAATTTAAGTTAACACTGTAAACTAGCAGTAAAACTGAAAACTTTCTTATTTACAAAAAGGTTTTCACCATCTTTTTAATGATTTACTTTTCTAAACTCAAATATACAATAGCGGATTTCAGGCCCCAACAAAGAACTCAATTTCCCTTAAAAAGGCCAACAATCAAGAAAAACATTCACATGAAATCATGTATAATTTGAAAGAATGAAGAGATTTTCTCTATGCTGTAAAAGCTACACTGCAATACATTCATTGTTTTTTCATCTATCATAAAAAATATGCTTTTTCATTCAAAACATAATTTTGTGCATGTTTACCAGCTGTGAATATAAGAGCTGCCCCACATTTCAAACATGTCTCTGGTTTAATATCTAATCTCAGTCAAGTGAACACATTTTAAATTGAATAATTTTATGTTTCCTTTTTCCAAGAGACAAAAAGTGGGTGAACTTAAACTATGCCGACCAGTTTTTTAAATAAATTCATCTACAGAAAATAAATACAAACTGTCAAGGCCACATGTGATTCTTTCATCCTCGTCAACAAGGAAAAAAACACCCATTCCAACTCTTCTGGTACATTAAAATCGTGTATTAATGTCCATAGAAATAAAAAACACCATGGTAACACTGAATGAAATGGAAGGTCTACCCTTCAGAGGTAGGTAGAGAAGTACATGATCATCCCTAAAACAAGCGGGATCGCGAAAAACGACATGAGAAGAAAACACAGAATATTGCAGATATGCAGTTATTTAAGCTAGATCATGTGCTGGTGCTACAATTACCGGACACTTCAGGAAGAGACAAAGCAGTATTTTCACAGAAAAGCATTTTAAAAGCACATACAGTATTTTACATTTCGTTATACTTGTATATAAAAAACAAACTAAAAACAGAAATCTTGAACTCCCCAAAACCCGGACTGACATGGATAAAAGGTATTAAACCGTCAGTAACTGAAAGCCACAACTAGAGACTGAGAAAAAAAATTGAGATTTGTTATTTACAATTCAGCGCAATTGTTTTCCTTATGCTCCATGTGTGACATGACCGGCTAAGTCCTTATATTTTACAGGATTACGAGAGAACGAAAGCGAAACAAGCCATTATTTATACATAAAACGAGTAGAAAAAATAATAAAAAGCCAGCTTGTCTATGATAAAAAGGCCTTGAACTAAAAAGGAATGCAATTAAAACCAAAGAGCATGTCATGTTTTACAAACTTGACAGGAAAAAATATATATGTACAAATGTTATATATACATATGCACACATAATTGAATGTATATATTCATGTGTTTATATATTTTGATTCAACCGGTCATTCCTGTTAAAGTAAGCCTTAGGCCTGGATGGGCAGAGGGTCCGTTTGAGCACCAAAAAAGTGACACACATCGGCTTCTGAACAGCGCTTCTCAAGAAAGTCTAATTCAGAACTCCACTCCAAGATTGATGACCGGTCAAAAATCTTCCTGCCTTTAGCTCCATAAATGAGTGTGTATAGAAAACGTACGCATATGCATACGCCAAAAGTCAATTTGTTTTAAAACTTATTTTTAAAGCCCCCCTAACCCTATGTAAAAGAACGCCAGTGAAGGCGAGTCTGTAGTTGAAATCCTTATGGCAAAGAGTTTGTGGCAAATTTTCCATTCCCCATGATGTAAATCCCCCACTGCCTAAAAACAGTCAGGTTGGCAAGAAATTTGACTGGCAGTTGTTCAGTCCGGGGGAAGAAGGTCATGCAGGCGAAACCTCTCTCTTATGTGTGGACGAACATCCTCATTCTGTTACAAAAATACAAATTAACGCAAAGTCAATTCACAATATAAATAAAATTAAATTTCTAATTTTTAAATTTTGAATATAGCTTTTAACTCTTTCAATAAACAAACATTCCTAAAATCAATAAAGTAGTACATTTATTTGCTTCTGCTATATGCAAAACATGCAATGCAATTATTATGTAATCACAAATATAATTTAATTTTTTTTAATTGGTTTACAAATGTTATGGAAATTTCAGGAATATATTCCCTCTCAAAATGCTTGATTTGTTATCACATTAAACTGAGAAAAGTATTTTCACAACAAGGAAAACATCACTTAATGTTTTTAAAAAAAACAGAGTCAAACATACCAGTTCCACCAGCTTCTCCAAAAATGGCACCAGCTTTAGGAGCTCATTGTCATTCTTGTCAACAAACCAACTCTCAATGGGGATCCCATTGGAAAGCTGCAATAATAGAGAGCAAAACATCCTGAGCTTTACATACTAATAACTCGCTACACCAATCGGTGTAAAATAATGATCACTTGTATTTATGCATTTTCAGTCACTTCTACACTAATAGTTTAGTGTATTTAAGCTATAAAAGTTTTCACAAGAATAAATCTGGTGTAGATAGCACCATCATCCACCTGCTGAGCTACAGAAACTAAAAAGGATTCACGAACCTGATAGGCAAAGGCCTGAGGCGAGTTGTCAATGATCACCGTCTTGGAGAGATCTCTGCCGAGGATGTTAAGGTCTTTGATGTAGTTGCCTTGGACGCATACGCAGTGTTCGCGGAATAACCTATGCCTGGGATAAGAAAGAAATATAATGAATTTAACAACATGCTAAATTCATTTTTAAATTAATCACCAAGGAAAATTCCGATAAGGAACTGACCTGACCAACTGTTTTTTGGGATCCAGGATGTTCAGCAACTTGTCTGCATATACCTTCTTGGAAGCAGTGAAGAGAATAATCTGTGGATAAGATTTACATGTTATTTGTAAAGTATATCTAAATAGTAACAGATTAAAGATTTTTTAAGGGACAATTAATGGAGTATGTGGGAAATTAAAAAGAAAACATATGACTCAAATAGATGCAAAAGAAGTAACCTCATAAATCTGTGACATCCGTTCCAAGAATTCTCTGAAGAACGGCCTTAACCGGACATAAACCTTTGAGATTTGAAAAAGAAATTCATAACCATTACACACAAAATCATGCACAAGAAGTTTACTTGAAACACTGATCATTTGTTACAGATATTTTCCCTCATACCTGGTAAATTACATCTTGGAAAAGTACAGGGAAGGTTAGAGCTGCATCCTCCAATTCATTTAGGCTGCAGTGGACCAAAGTCTCATCCTGAAAGAGGATGACATAGGAAACTCAACTCTAATTGTATAATGGATCTATAAACAGAAGCTTGTGTCAACCATTACCAGGTTTAGAATTCAAAGCACACTTACTAAATCCAGGACGAGGGAGAACTCAGGTGTGCTCCTGGTTTTTAGAGGTAGCGCTGGTTTACGGGTTAGCTGCTCCTCAGTCAAAGGTGGCACGTGTTTGATGAAGAAATACCTGGGAAAATCAGAGATAGACTTAAAACTCAGCAGTCAACAATGTAGTGTTTACATTTATTGATTGTGTTTACTCACGGGTCAAAAACTTCCCAGTCTTCTTCATATGTTCCTTCTGCAGGAGGTGTTGGGGGAGCATCTGGGTAATTACTGTTGGATCCTACAGCTAAAAGAGAAAAGTACATTACAGAGAAGATTATTACATAATCAATTCATGTTTATAATTGTAATACAGCAGGATGAAACATGCACATATCTCAGACACTCACCAGTGAGAGGTGGAATTTCGGACTCTGTGACGATCTCACCTTCCTCCACTTTGGTGTCTGCGTGGGGGAGAGTTCTAAGGTTTAGTGCAGGGTCAAAGCTCAGTTCTCTGCCATCAGTGGAAGTGCAGGTAGGGGTTTCCTCAAGCTGCTCCATGTCAAGTTGCTTCACGATCTCTTCAGCCTCCACCGCCTGGCCTGGGGAGTCCGAGCCTGCCGTAGCTGTAGGATGACAAGACATCAGTTCAAGGGACAAATAAAAGCAATCATGCTTTTTGATGGTAGCAGGATTTAACTTTTGAGGTGGCTGTATGACTTTAGTGCACAAGTTACAAGCATTGAAAGGCTAATGCTTTTTCCAAACAACTTGCATTACATTACCATACATTCTAAGTGTATGCCACCCCCTGAGATTAAGCCCATGACCTTGACATTTCTATCGCCACAATTTTATAAGGGCTACAACTAGTTTTTTAATGGAGGTGCAATTAATTTTTTTAATTAAAATTTACAATACAGAAAGATCAACAATAGGTAATACGGTCAATTTTAGGTTTACTAAAAATGTGAAGTGGGGACAAAAAGGTCTTTTTAAATTAGGGTCACATACAATCATTTTCTGAAAACTGAGGTCACAAGCCTTACCGTTTTTGTTGGCTGGCGAAAAGAAGCTAAAGACCGGGGAGAAGATGGTTCCCAGGAGAGTAGTGCGAGGAGGACTGTTTGGGGGCTCCGTCTGCACCTCCAGCTTACCGTTGGGCTTCACTGGTTTACTCTGACCTGTCATGATGGTATCTAATTATATGAAAAAATTTTTTTGATAATGCAAAATCAAACAAACTTAACTTTCATTTAGAAGTTTTAATACTGGAGAGTTTATAAAAAAGCCTCTTTCAAACACCACACTACCAAAGCTTACCTCCATTGACAGGGCCTTTCCTGCGAGTTCTGGGATTTGCCCTGCTGGGCAGATTTCCACCCGTCGGAGTGGATGTGATCAGATTTCTGTCCGAATCACAGTCTATACGGCTCCTCTTTGCAGGAGTGCACTGCTCCGCCTGTCATTTAAAAACACAACTGAGATCACAGTGCACACACCTTCCCTACCACAAACGACAATTAATCACTCCCTAACCTTTACAGCATTGCCTCTGATGAACCGTTTGATGGTCGAGAATATGCCCGTGTCTCGTTTCTCCATCTTGCCGTCTTCCGCGGGCAGAATGTCTTCGCCCTCGGAGTGCTTCCTCTTAGTTTTGGCGGTCCGGGCGGATGGGGTGGTACTCCGCTGCTGAGATGCTTTACGCACTCTCAGCCTCATTGTCCCAAAAGTCACATGTAAGACTGAGAAAAGACATAGTCAGTCAAGAACCACAATGAGTACAGCTTTAAGTACATTCAGACAGTCAGTGAGATTTCAAACCGTAGAAGTAAGAAAGATCGTTTCAATATTGCTAAATTAATAACGCACAACGTAGGACATTCAGATGTCAGAACGGCTGTTAAAGAGGGAAATTCCATTTTGGAGATCAGTCATGGCAACTCAAGGAAAACAATTGGATCTCTTCTCTGCTGCTGTAAGACAAAAAAAGTCTCCCCAGCACCCTACCGCTCTCTTTACCAGTTTCACAAAAGGTATGGGAAGTAAATAATCATAATCCTGAACTACTGATCCTTGTGATGGGTTAAAGATGGGGAGACCTAACCTTGCTATGGAGTAGATCAAAAAAATCAACAGATAAAAATCAGATTTAAGGGATGCAACAATAACAAAAACATCAGTGTTAAAACTTAATACTTCAAGTGAAAATTCTGTTTTTTTAATCCAGCGTTAAAAAAATAATGATTTAAAACCTTCTTGACTTAAATGGTTTACTAAACAGTGCAAACTTTACCATGTCATATCATAAACACTTCATCGTCTTATAATAACTGTTGCTCAGAGGTATGAGGCATATTAAATGGCGAAGTCATGGCCTAGTGTTTAGAGAGTTTGACTCCTTACCCTAGGGTTGTGGGTTCAAGTCCCAGCCGGCAATACCGTGACTTGGGTGTCCTTGAGCAAGGCATCAAACCCCTAACTGCTCCACAGGGATACATAAATTGGGATGCATTTTGGGACAGTCTCGAGATTGTCACGCAGGAACGAAGAAGCCATGCTATCTAAACACACCCTCTGTACTTTCATGTCTTTCACGGATTTGTCATTGTGTTCCTCTGCATGGAGATGACCATGCTGTTCATCTGTTGTTGTTATTTAGGACCGAAGCTGTCTAAGTTTTTTCTGCATTTCATGTGATGATAATGCCACTGAAGCATTATGCAATATGTCTGTTATGCAACTTCTTATTATAAATTACATTGTTTACAACATTTTACATTCTGTTTAATTGATTTGAGAATTATTAAAATTTTTGGGAATCCCTTGGTTTTATTTAAACCACTAAATACATTTTCTTTTTTACAAATGTTAATAATAATAATATAAATGTTGCTAGTTATTAAAAAAAGTAGTTTCACCCTCCAAATTTTTCTCCCCTAGAACTCTACTGAAACCAAACCATGGCTTAAAAACCAGGGTACATACCATTACACAACTCCTTAATTCCTTTCAAATTGTAATATTTTTATTTGTATTATATTATTTATTAAAGAATATAAATTGAGAGGAAATTTCAAAACTGTTTAATTTTGTTTGTGATGAGACAAAGCAACACAAAGCTTAACCTAATTTTATGAACACATTTTGTACAAATAATGTTTTTAACCATTATTTTTGACTCACACAATTGAGGGGCATAACTTATCAATAATTTGTACATCTTAACATTAACTTGTTTTTAAACAACAATTTTGCTAACTTTGTACAAAACAGTTATTAGAATACAAGTTCATTATATAATAAAGTTATGTTCTTAGTTCTAACATTCACAACAGTTAATACACATTCAACCATTCAATGTTAAAATTAGCTCATTTTGAGCTTATGTAGACAGAGAACTTTATTTATTTACAAAAATATGAAATGTTAAATTTATATAAATATGAAATGTTACATTTATATAAACATAGTTTAATAAATGACGTCGAATGTTCATCGTTGGAGACAATTAGGGCGCATGTAGTTTGAGGTGTTTTTATGCGACTGAGCAGTATTTTTAGCGTCTTGTTTACAACTAACAGCTACGTTTCTATATTCAGCCCTCAAATACAACGCTTATCCTCTATATACTCAATATCATAGCAACCCTAAAAACTCGCAATATTTATTATTTCTCATTCATTGTTGTCTTTAGCCGCTGCACAGTTGTGGTGCTATGTTACAAGTAGCATTTGTCCCGACCCTGCTGAACAGTGATTGGATGGCTGCGTAATTGATGGCGTGAGCGTTCTTGCCCAAGTTGAAAATTTTTCAAATTTGGGTGTCCGGTTTTTTCACAATCTGCGCTGGCATTCTGTGTTTTCGGCCGCAGAACATGAGGAAAAATATGCAGCACTTGGCTTTCATAAAACGTAAAAATTCCATAGGGATCAATTGAAAAAAAAACACGCAAGTGTTACAACGATCTTTTCAAATAACAATATTTAAAATTCACAAAAAGTAGCAGTCTGCATGCCATCTTAAAGGGATAGTTCATTTTTCAAATCAGGGTGCCCGGCCGAAACAGCCGAGAGCCAGCGCAGAATGTGAAAAAACCGCAAAACGTGAAAAAAACACGCCAAACTCTGACGTAAACACCTCTAGTGGCCACTAAGTGTTACAACGATCTTTTCAAATAACAATATTTAAAATTCACAAAAAGTAGCAGTCTGCATGCCATCTTAAAGGGATAGTTCATTTTTCAAATCAGGGTGCCGGCCGAAACAGCCGAGAGCCAGCGCAGAACGTGAAAAAAAACACGCCAAACGCCGGCGTAAACACCTCTAGTGGCCACTAAGTGTTACCACGATCTTTTCAAATAACAATATTTAAAATCCGCAAAAAGTAGCAGTCCGCATGCCATCTTAAAGGGATAGTTCATTTTTCAAATCAGGGTGCCGGCCAGCGCAGAACGTGAAAAAAATGCAAAACGTGAAAAAAAAACACGCCAGTACTTGGCTTTTTCATAAAACGCAGGGTTTCCATAGGAGTCAATTGAAAAAAACACGCCAAACTCTGGCATAAACGCCTCTAGTGGCCACTAAGTGTTACCATGATCTTTTCAAATAACCGTATTTAAAATCCACAAAAAGTAGCAGTGTGCATGCCATCTTAAAGGGATAGTTCCTCCCATAGTGATGATTTTGTAATGTACCACCCCTTTAATATCTCTATCTTCAAAAAACACCTAAAAACTCATCTTTTCCGGCTACATCTAACTCACTACTTTTTTTACTATCCAAAAAAAAACTTTTTGTAACTTCTCTCTCTGTGTAACTCGGTAGCATTGTTGTAGCACTTGTTCACCTATTGTTGTATCGGCTATTTACTGCTTCATTGTCTCCTCGACTATTTGTAAGTCGATTTGGATAAAAGCGTCTGCTAAATGACTAAATGTAAATGTAATATTTGAACCCTGCACAAGTATCTTGATTTTGGCTATTTTGAAGAATGTCGGCGACAATTTCTTTGTGATATCCGGCCAATGAATGAATGTGTTCAGAAGAAATCCATGTAAAAAGTAAATTATGGGAGAATGTAAGTTAAAGATGTTAGATAACAACAGGTAAGTGTAAACTACAATGCAATCTGAACCAACATGTACATTACACACCACCCCTATTATTATTATTATTATTATATATAGGAAAAACATGAATGTATCACAAAGATAATATTTAATAACAGTTTTAATGTGATAACATCTCTAAGTGTGTTAAAGTAAGAACAACACGTGACAGATTTCAGTCTGTGCATCAGTGTCAGAAGTGGGCGGGGGTGAAACATGTCTCCATCATCTCTGTTTATCCCAAACAAACGGTGCTTAGCGTTACCCTGTCGATATAACCTCACATAACATGACGTCACAAGCTGAATAGAATTATCACATCAACAATTCTTTAATAACATCACCGAAACTCCTCACGTGTAAGCATTTCGATGTTAGCATCAACGTTAGCATGTCCTGCTCAAGCTAGCATGCTAGTCAGTTACTTCAACGGTTTTTGCACGATTGTGCTCCGTGTTACACACTCACGGGTCAAGGGTCGCAACGGCTCGGTCCAGAGGTGCTGTGGATCCGGCCACGGGTGCTGAAGCGGTCCGCGCGGGTGTCCGTCGGGGTATCGTCCGTTAAATGTGAGTCACAGAACGGCGGGCAGATGTTGTGATGCAGCGCGAGACGCCATTTCCCGCCTCCTCTTAGAGGGATTCTCAGCAAGGACCCGGATGATGACGCGGCGCAGCGCGCATGCGCGAACATTTTGGAGGGAGGATGACGAATGCAGCTCGCGGCGCTGCGCAGACGGAGCGACTTGTGACGTCATAGTAACGCGAGGTCATTAATACGCGCTCGTTAAACAACACCCGTGTCCGAAACCTCTTCGTAGTCACTATGTAGTGCACGATTGTGCGAGTCAGACAAAATGAAGTGTTGTGTGAACTGTGCAATTCATAAAGTATACTCTTACGTCAGCGTACGAGTACGCACACTTGTTTTCGTTCACTACTGTGTGATGAGGGCTGTTCGGCTCCTTTAAAGATTCTGATCTTTTAAAGATTTGGATTTCTTTGTCACCCTGGTCTATGTATTGTTTATTTTTTATTTATTTATTTGTCTTTTGTTATTTGTCCATGTTTATCTGTTTTAATTTACAGCTTTGTAAAATGTTGAATAAAGAAATATATATTTTTAAGATTCGGATCTTTTAAAGAATCGGTTCTTTGGCTCGGCTCCCTTAGAAGAATCGGATCTTACAGCTCCCAAATGGATCTTCATTTGTATTATTTTCTATTGTATCCCAATTTTGCAATTGTAAATAATTTGTGTATTATTAATTTTTATTTCATAAATCAAAAACTATAAAAAAAAAATTTTTTTTTTTAATTTTTGAAAGATACGATTTAAATAATTACTGCTTTTTATTTTTTCGCTCATTCCTTCCAACTCGCTTACACTTACACATGTCTCTTGCTTCTCTCTATGGTGCTCTATAGCACTCACTATTATCATGTTGTGTGTATAACATAATTTATAAAATAATTGAATACACTTTTAAATGTAGAAATTACTGAAAAAAACTGGATGTGATTATTGAGCTGTTTTCCCCTCTTTCACATAAAGGTATGATGTAAATCCCTATTTACATGCATGGTGTCATATCCAAATAAAGTCATGTCCCCAACTGCAGATAAAGATTCAGCTCTCCCAGTCGACTCTTCTCGTTCACTACAAAGAATGGCTCTTAGAGCTGGCTCATTCACGAACGACACATCACTATTTCTGATATAGGCCACTCAACTGTCATACACTTTATAGGAATGAGTGAACGAGTGAACCCAGATGTGATTTGGTTGGTAGAGTTGGACATAACATAGTTGTATGTATATGCCTACATACATTCCTCCTAGCCTTCCGTGTGTGTTTGGAGAATAGTTTTTTTCGGGTTGAAGAGAAACCAGATGCAACCGAAACTTTTATAAGTTTTTATTCATATAAAATGTATATGATTAGTATGAAACTTTTTCGGTCATTATTTACTGCATTTTTGCCATAGCCAGCGCTATTATACATAATGGCAATTCAGATCAAACCAAACTATCGTATTGCAAGCTATGTATCCTATATTGGCTCTTCACACAAATCTAAAGCATTCAAATGTGATTTTTATTCCCGTGGATGGCTCTATTTCATCCCAAGATGCATCATGGTCCGATATGGTCCTGGACCTCCCCAAACTCCCCTTAAAAATGAAGAGGACCAAATTCAACACCAGGGTATCAACACAGCAGCGATGCAAATGATCAAAACTTCTTTTGTACTCACTTGAGAAGTCCATGCCAATAAAGATGAGGCATGACATCAGCTTTCATGTGGTACATGATCCTGCTCTCTTTGCTTTGATCCACAGGAAAAGTTTCTAGCGGCTGGCCATCGTAATCAAATTCTGCCAAGATGACTGTGTTGTAGCTTGTGACCAGCGGGCATGAGGTGTAGCCATCATACTGAGAATTAAAGCATTTTGCAATGATTGAGCATCACACTTGTATTCTGAATATTATAATTATTATTTATTATCATTATCTTAAAACAAATTAATTAAAGAGTTTTTGTAGTTCCAATAAGATCATATAAGTGTAAATTTGAAATGTTTGGGTTACGAAGCACCCCCAGTGGTCCTTAGTGGTTAAGCATAAACTTGACCCTTGAATGTAATATTTAGTAAAATAATTACTTTTTTATCTGGTGTCTTTTTCTTCAGAATTCTGCTGACAGTTCGGTCAAGAACTGCAGACTGTGCAGCTGTAAAGAAATATAACCAGAAATGATCCTGCCACTTCCATCTATTTCATTTTAAACAACATCACTCTCCCTGGACTAATCTGTTCCCATCAATAGATTACCTCTTAAGATATCACCACAACAAATCATTGATAATCTAAAAATTGATTAAAAAGAGATTTTACTTACCAACTGCTGCCGCTGTTTTGGATGTGGGAAGGTTGGTGCAGTCTCCGATACCAAATACATTGGCATACTTTTTATGCTGAAGAGTATCCTTACTTATGTCCAACCAGCCAGTCGCATCTTCAAGCAAGGAGCCCTTTAGCACAGCAGGTGGTCCCATCGGAGGTGTTACATGAAGCATCTCATACTACGACCCAGAGAAAAATACATGAAACACAAATCAACACAACTTTTGTTTTTATATTCAACGTTGTCTACCTTTACAACATTTGTCTCTCCAGGTTTGTCAAGATTCTCGAATACAGCTTCTTGTCTGTCTGCCCTGACCTCAATTAGGTTTGTTCTGAGATTTACATTAAGGTCCCGTTTCTTCACTATCTCCCACAAAGCATCTGCATACTTTTTGACACCGAATAGCACAGGCAAGGAGGTGTTGAAAACAATGTTGGCTTTGGACCTTTTTCCTGTCTGAGAATAAAAAAACATGATCACTGTTGGTAAAAGTGATGGCAAAAATGGAAATTCTGTCATCTTTTAATTTTGCGGAAAACAAAAGAAAGGATATTTTGAATTATGTCGGAAATCGATGAACATTGAAACCTATGCACTTGAATTGTTTTTTTATGAATCCAATAGAAGAAGTAGAAGGTATCACCAATGTTCAGAAACCAACATTTCTCTAAATATCTTATTTTGTGTTCTGCAGAAGTCATCCAGCTGGATTTTTGTTTTTGGTGTAAATGGTGTCATTGAAAAAGTCTAAATAAGACATTGATAAAAATATCTATATAAAAGTTTTATCTTAACACCTTTCTCAAGAAAGAATCGGAGAGATACATGATTTTTTGTGGAGCTCCTGCACATTTCACTGGGGTGTTAGGGAAAGTGAACAACGCATTGCCTTCCTTAAAGTTCCTCAGTGCGTTCCAGGTCTTATCCACCGTCTGCAGTGAGTAGTTTGAACCGATTTTGGGATGTTCAAAACCTTCCGGCAGACCTTTTATCTGTAAAGACCATTGATGATAATTTTCAGTATCAAACCTTTGTGATAGCAGTATGACAGCAGGTATGATGTCAGATATGATGATATATTTCTTTGTTCACACTGTACCTTGTTCGTTAGTTAATAAACATGAACTTTGATATCAAATAAAACAGGCAATATTAAAATATAATTAGTTCCTCTAGGTTGACTGGCAACAACCTCACACCACACCACACCCAAACCTTTAACATTTAACCATTTTAGCTTTATAAAACAATATATTCTCATCCCAACAAATATTTTCTCAACCCATTGTTCTTTATATAGACCCAATGACAATAAAACAAATGCTGTTATTTATACCTTCTCAAAGTGAAGCTCAAGACCAAGAGCTACAATCAGATAATCATAAGAAATCTGGGGAAAAAAGAAATAATAATACATAGTTTAGTGTCATGAATTGCAAAGATTTGATTTCTTAATCTTGCATAATGTACAAAAAACTGTCTTTAAGCGTTTATGCAACACCCTTATGTTTCTTCATATCTGAAGTTCCATCTACAGTAAAACCACTCTTACTTTATATTGACACACCTTCAGATGTTCAAAAAATGTGCAAGTCATCACCCTTTGCAACACCACAATGAACACAGCACGTCCTAATGTTCCTTACAAAAACATTTTAAACCTGTATCTCTTTCTATTTTCTGCAGAACACAGAGGAAGATAGTTTGAAGAATGTTGATAAATGGCACCCATTCACTTGCACTGGTTTTGTGTCCATACAGTTGTAGAGAATGGTTGCCCTCCACTGTTCAATTATTGACATTCTTGAAAATTTCTTCTTTGTTTTGTGCAGGAAAACGTCTCAACAGTTTTAAAATGTCAACGGTTAAGTAAATAATAATTTGTATTTTTGACTGGGGTGACGCATTTGCCTTTTCATTGCTTTTTTATACTAATCCTATTCTGAGCGAACAAACCTTACTATTTGATTCTAATTCCATCTAGCATTCTGCCAAACAAAATGCCATAATAATTACTCTCATACCTTTTTCCCAGAGTCTGTGCGAACGGTGTTGTTCTCAGGATCAAATTCTGCCACTCTGGACTTGACCCACCTTACACCCGAGGGTATCACGCTAGATGTTGGTCGACCGGAGGAAGCTGCGCTTTTAGCTCCCGCACCAACCAAAGTCCATATAGGCTGGTAGTAATGCATCTACAATAGTGTAACAGGTACATTTACTGTGATGCTTCAAGGTATAAACAATTGGTGCAATTAATTTGATTTATAAGACACACTCTGGGCATTAGCTGTCATGTGCATATCTATAGAGGAACTTGTTTAACCTGAATCCCAGTACGTGACACATGTGATGCCACTAGGACAGACTACATAAGTAGGGGTCCCTTAAAGCTAAATATAAATCATCTTCTAACCCCTGTGTCATTCCAAACATGTTTTAATCCATAACAAGGAACCTAAAGTACCGCTTAAATAGGAACAGGGAAAGGCATACCTCACTGGGCTCCACGATAGCCACGTTTTCCGCACCGACCTTTCTTTTGATACGTGCAGCCATCGCTATGCCACCGCTCCCACCACCAAGCACCAGAACTTTATAGTGGTCTTTCGAAGCCAAGCCATGGCTGGTGTGAATTTGTGAGTTGACCACAAGGAAAGCTCGGCCGTACTGCTTTAACAGCGTCAGCCGGGGACGGAGAGCATTTGCCATGGCCTAAAAGTAGTAAATGAAGAGAAGAAAATATGTAAACATGTTCTGCAACCACCAGAGCACATAAAAGAGCTAAAATTTCCAGCGGGGAAGGGATCGAATAAACAAATAATGACATGCAGGTTTCATATTTGCCTACATTTTTATTTAAAACCTTAGGATCCGGTTTGCTGGAAGATGTTTCACCTCATAAAAAATACAGTACTATACTTTGGGATTTAATATTTTAAAATTTGACTGAAATGTAAAAAAAATGTAGTGATTCACTCAAGCCATATCAGTTTAGTATTTGTATTATTATCTACAGTATTTACTACTTTTCTCAAGTTAATACTTAATAATGTTATAGTATATATACAAATAAATTCAGTTTTTTTAAAGATTTCTTAGTCCAAATAAGGACAATACACAAAATATTGTTACTTTATATACATATTCATCGTATGCGTTCGCGCCTGAACTGCAGTTAACACCAGGTTTTGGTTTGTTGATCTGTAAAAAATTTTGTATTTATGCAAGACATCTTTATATAAATGTTTTTTTGTAAAATGTTTCTAATGAATAAGCGATTTACTAGTAAAAATCACTAAATCATCAATTCGTTGAATGGATCCTGTACTTTTGTCGCAATTCCGTCTGAATGGAAAGTCTGATCTGATTGGATGTGATAAAGTAGGCGTTCAATTCGTAAATGGTGTTAAGTTCATGGCCAAGCAGCAAACTGACGTCATAAGAGAAGAACCGTTATTTAAGAAGGTAAGAGCATTCTCAGATTTTCAATAAAGATTATGAAGACAAAAAAATTCTTACTTGCACAGATTTGTTTCTTACTTGCACAGATTTATTGGTCACATAAACAGGAACGATGTTTACTAACAAAGCAATTTTCATACATTTTTATTTACCCTGGACCTAAAAAATATTGAAGTTTAGCCACATAACGGTTCATGTGGTTTCTTGTTATCAGAAAAAATCGACAGGAATTCTTTTGTTTGGTTCTGCATGCTTGCGCAGTAGTATGTGTTTATACTGTCGCCCTATATAAGTCGTACATTTTTTTATCGCAGTAATTACGAAAACGTAATACCACGACAGCCATAGTAAATTCTATATATTATCCAAACTAACGTATTTCATTTTTCTTGTGTTGAGTCATAAGTATACAAGTAACATGTTCTACATGGCCTTGTTGGCAACATTTGTGATTCGTGGTCATCTAGTTGACCAATCCTGGTGTATTTGTTTAACCAGCTGGTCGGACTAACCAGAAGTTTACCTATATATAGTAGCCAACATGGTGAAGAAAACACACCAAAGTAAGCAGGAGTACTGTAAATAATACAGCGCTTTCTTCCAAATATCTGCAAAACAAGTCCCAAACTAAAAGAAGTATACACTTTGACCATTCACTTTAACATGCAATGGATGTCATGAAATAAAACAAGAATGAATTGTATTCTACACATGTAGTCAACTATAACAGTCCATAACATGTTTACTATCACAACTGCTGAGTCATCATACCTTGCATTTAGTATGGATGCCAGAAAATCAAGTAAGCTGCTCACCTAGACAACCTTCAATGTGTCCATGAATACCTGGCAACACATATACATATCTCTTATACATGTCTGTAGGTGTCTAGGTAGGCAGCACACTACATTTTGTGACACAGCCTATGTAAAACACACAATGCAGTCTAGTATTGTACAGTGCATTGAAGTACACTAAAGGAAGTGCAGTAAAAAAGTATGCATTGTAAATGTAAAAAAAAAATACAGTAAGCTGTATGCAAATGTTGACATTTTATAAACACATAAGATATAAATGCGTATTAAAACACATATTTATCAGTTAATAAAGAGGAATAAACAAACTTACAGGAGTAGATCAACAGTCTGTCACTCAGACCTGCTGCTGCTGCGACGACTGAGAATCGTGACGTATTTGGGGGTGTGGCCTGTTTCAATGACGTACATTTGGGATTTTATTAATAAGATTTATAAATGTGTTTTATTATTCGCACTCGGTTGTGTTACCTCCTGATGTGTGAATAAAATTAGTCATTTTTAATATTTTAATATTTTAATATTTTACCTACAATGTGACGTAGCAGAACTCTGCTCGCACGTGCAACACGAGACAGAAGTGTATTGAACACTTCCGCATTCGTACAGGAGGTGTCGCCATTGCTGCTTTTTTATTTTTTATTATTTTTATTATTAATTCAAAGCCATAAGAATAAGATGTAATAAATATTCATGTCAAATTAACATTAGCTGCCAGAGAAAAAGAAGAAACTATATATATATTGAATTATACATATATATATATATATATATATATATATATATATATATATATATATATATATATATATACATATTTTATTTTATTTAAAATACATTTAGCTGTAATTCTACAGGTAACTTTTTTCCACAATGCAAACATAAATGTTAGATTGTGGATGAGATTTTTACTCTTCTTATAGTGTATGAGTATAATTGATCAACATATTTAAAACAAATGTCAAAGTCATGTATATTTGTACTACTTAAAACCTGATTCTATGTGCAGATTTAACTTACTTTTTAATTTTATAAACTATATGTTTATCAGAGTGTACTATCAATGGAAAATATAGGATTCGTCAGAGAATGTAAATGTTATTTTTCGTAATGCTCTATTTTAGGACTAAAGATGTTCTGTGACAATAAGGTGATATTTATACATTAGATAACAATGAAGAATTGAGTTTTTAAACATTTATTAATCCTTGTTAATATTAGTTTACATCAACACAGTTATTCATCCAAGTTCATGTCCATTAACTATTGTTAACAAGGACAACATTTGATCTGAATAATGTTTTAATAAATGCTGCATTAATATTATTCATTGTTAGTTTTTTTTCTAATGCAATATGTTATTGTTATCTTAAATCTCCTGATTGTAAAGAGTTATCAAATTTACTATTTTTGTTATTATTTAAATGTAATTGTTAAGACATATGACAAAATGTTTATTTTTACAATGCTGTTGTTGTGATGTTTAGACAACTGACCATTACTGAATTACATAGGCATCTTTAAAGTGTACTTTAACCTCACATGTAATGATACACCGTGTTGTTTTAAGAGGTTTGTAGTTCTTTTATTTATAACTTTCATTATTTTAAAACACTGTAAAGAGTTATAAATGCTGTTCATTCTCTGTTTTTGTGAATTTATAAAGTGCTTGGATGTGTAAATGTTGTTAAACTGGTTGAGTCCTTTTGGAAAACTGATCTATAAGAAATAACTGGAATGCTTATGATGTCATAACATATAAGATCCTTTACTCTGATGTTTGTATACCCTTTTATTTTTTTATTATTATGAGAAAGTTATCGGGTGTTAATAAACTTTACAGACAGATTGACGCACAGGCAAGTTTATGAAACAGAAGTTTATTTTATTACAGAAATATAATCCAGGAGTTATTTTAACAAAGAAACCAGTAATTTGTTACCTTAAAATAGATAAACATTTTAAAGCTTTTTATGGATGATTTTTGATATATTTACTATCTTGCTAGCTTAGTTAACTAGAAAGCTTATATAACCTATTTTGGTATATATTAATTATCTTAACTTACCTTCATGTTGCCGTTTCTTCATTTTTCTTGTCTCTCCACCAGAAAAACATTGAATAATACATCTTATTAAAATATTATATAAAAAACAATGTTATTGAATATACAGATCTAAAAGTAAATCTGATAATGGAACAGAAACAGCTTGTTTGCACATTTATTTTCCAGATGACCAATCTCCCGCTGTCAACTCCTGTCTGTCATTTCATCTGTAAGACACAAAGCTTTACAAGAATATTATACCAAAAATATATAAACTTTTACACTTATGTCTGATCCACAAACAGTTCAAATTCATCCACAAGAATCTGTTTGAAATAACTTTACTGTTACAACTGTTACAAGTTCCTGAATTAACTGAATAACTCATGAAACTGGTACAGATCATCTGTAGTCAGGATCCAATAAATAAAATAAATAAAAAATTATGGGGTGAGAAGTTTCCATTAGTTATACCCTTCGAAATCCCTCATTTCAAAAGACACTTTGTAGTGGCCAGTTTTGAGCACTTAAATTAACACTTGTTTATTTTTTATCCCAAAGAATCTGTATGTCATATTTGAAATCAGACTTTAATTTAGTATACCTTAGGATACATAGACATGGGAGAATTTTGTGTCAAAGCGGGGGTAGTAAAATGTTTAGAAATGTAGAGAAAAGTTTTTTATGCTCCCGAGCACACAAAAAAACATCTGTCTGAAAGAAACATCTCGCAAGACGACTTGTGAACAAGCTGTTTAAAGTTGACTTGCACACAGTTCTGTAATGCTCATCATGGGCGCCCTTTTCCAAATGGCACACTCAAGCTTTGTGGATCTCTTCTGAGTTCACACTGTGTGACGTCAGTACCTGCAGACCCATAGGGCACTGGGCACGAGTCCACAAGGGAACCTGGGAGCACGGTTTGGGACATTCTTGAGGTTGTCACCCCAGAAAGTGGAAGCATTACTCTCTTACAACTCTTTTGGTACTTTGATGCCATAAATGTTTTTTTAAAGTGCTGCTTGATTTGTAACTTGTATCTACTGTTATGCATGTAATAAATGTAGAATTAAGTTAAAGTAACGTTAAACTTTTCCTACCCAGGGCGCTTTTATACTTTGATCACAATTTACTCATGCTGTGTAACTGTGTCACTACTGTTGTACTACTAAATACTCAAATCATAAAATGTTCCATATTTATTCTATATCGTCATAATTATCTGTACCGCAAATATTCTTAAAATATCATTATAGAAGTTTGTGGCTATATTCTCAGTTTGTTTATAAAGTTTGGAGATCATTTTATTTTTTGTAAAAATGATTTTTGAACTCAAAAGGCAAAAACACACTGTGATCGGTAAACTGTATACAATTGACTTTAAAACAAGATCCATGATAAACATTTTGAAGTCAGACATTTTTATTTCATCATTATGCATTAAGGGTAAATCAGTTTGATTCCTGGAGGGTTTCACTTCAAATTATATGAAAAAAACATTCACGATTGTGTAAAAATTATAAATAGATTTATTTTATTAGGGTTGAAAATTAAACAACCATGAACGATAGGTTCTATATTACCTTCTAAAGAACATGATCTATATAACTTTTTTATATAAGGTTTTGAAGTGTTTTTCTTTTTTTGTTTTATTTGTTAAATATTTTTTTATGCTGATTGCAAAAGGAAATTCTAACTTGAACTAAAAAACTATCTGTCACTAATACTAGTACATGATCTATATAACTTTTTATATACAATTTTTGAAGTATTTTTCTATTTTTGTTCTTTGTGCGATTATATATTTTTTAATACTGATTGGGAAAGGAAATTCTAACTTGAATTGAAAAACTACTTGTCACTAATACTAGTACTACACTAATACTACTAATACTAAATCAGAAAAATAAACATACTACAGCACAGATTCTAATTCTAAACATTCTAAACTAAAGTCATTCTAAACTAAAGATTTGAAAGAAATCTTACCTTTTTATGTGCATTACCTCAAACCACTTGTGGTAAAGGATCTCCAATTTGATGTCTTCATGGAAACCTTCAGTCACCTTCAAAAAGATAAGTAAGGAATTACTTTCAATGCCTCCATGATGCTGCACACACTGTGGACTTCCTCGCAAGGAGTGAAGGGCTCCAGGACCATGACATAATAGCTCTCAAAGTCCTGCCAGTCCAGAAGCTTTTTGAAGTCTCCCTCAGCGGCGAGAATCTGAAGAGCAACCTCTCGTGGCAGCGCTTCGGGATATCCAGGCTAGACAAAAGGATCAGATGGAGAAGCCTTAACAAACAAAATTTACATCGGAAAAAGATGTTTTGAAAATTCACAAAGCTACTTACAATGTTGAGATAACGCTGTCTTTTCTTCTTTCGGACATACTTAACTGCCACCTGAAGAACAAAACAATAGATCAAATTTTCTCAATACTTAACATGTGACAAAGCGATCTTAAGCGCATGCAGAACAAGTCTAACCTTAATGCCGTTCTTCACACGCTTTCCTTCATAAACTACTCCAAATCCTTCTTCGCCCAGCTTCTCGCCAATCTCATAAAGGCAGGAGTTGATTTCTATTAAAAAATACATCAAAAATCAAGTTTTACCCTATCGAATGTCGATACAATTTTCTTTCTAGAAGAAATGGTGCAGTAAATGTACCTTCAAATGAGAAGTCTTCCTTTTGCTTCTTCTCACAGAATGGATTTTGGAGGATATTCTGTTGTCCATCTGGGAGTTGTACGTCCTGAAATAAACAGTAAGCAGGTGTCATGTCAAAAATAAAAATAACATCAGTCTGGTAAATGTAAGTAGATCTTCAGTACCTGAAACCAAATGTGTTTCATGATCTTTTGTAGATGAATGCGTTTCGTCATGTTCTCCTGTAGACAAGCTTGAATAAAACTGCAGCATTCTGAGATGAAACATACACGAGTTATAACATTCACTTTAAACTTGTTTTTGTTCTGTTTTATAGTATTTAAAATTACAGTCGGATCTTACCTTTAGACAAGTGTTCTCTGGACCACTGATTCTTGTTGATCAATTCATGGTCAATTGAGTCTGGATAACTCTGGTCAACCATGACGAACAACATGACTCCCAATGAATACACCGTCGATGGCAAGGCGTAATATTCTTCCGTTTTGTAATATTCCGGGGCGATGTAGCCCTCCGTGCCTGAAGAAACAAGATTTCATGCGATTCATTCATCTGCATTACTACAGTAATGTGTACTATGATGATGTCATCTTCGTATTTACGTATGGAGCTGACGATAAAAGACATACCATTGAGGTCCTCGTAGGCCGTCTCCTTTAAAAAATCGCTGCAACCGAAGTCGATCATCTTGACTTGCCGGGTGTCGGTTCTGATCAGGAAGTTTTCCAGCTTTATATCGCTATGGAAGACTCCCCGTTTGCAGCACAAGTATGCTGCCTTGCATGCCTGGTACATGATGGACTTTGCTTCCTCTTCGTCGACCTTATGTTCTGGATCTGACAAACAGAAGTCAAAGGCATCCATGCAGGGAGAAAAGCTCTCCATGACCATGACATAATAGTCTGGATTATCCTGCCAGTCGAGAAGCTTGAGGATCTCTGGATCATATCCGTCGCTGGCGAGCAAGTGAAGTGCGATCTCTTGCGGCAATGGTTCTGGATAGCTTGGCTAGAAGACCAAACAATTATTCCACTTCGATTTGAACTCACTGATGTCAGAAGCGATATGTAAAAATGCACACAATGTTTTCAGCAGTACTTACAATGCTGACATATTCCACGCCTTCAGATTTATTCACATATTTCAAAGCCACCTGAACAACAAAAAGAGATTTACAAGTAAATCATATCATTCAAAGATATTAAGTTCTGTAAACAGTGAATATGAGACAAATAAACATTCAAGTATGACAAAAGAGTCTGTTAGAGATCAATGTATAAGAGTAAAACCTTGTAGCCATCGCACACACGGGTTCCATCACGTACTGCTCCATATGCTCCTTCGCCCAGCTTCTTCCCAACCTTATAAAGGCAGGAGTTGATTTCCTCTGAAAAATAAAGAAGAAATCCTTCATCTAAATGTCCTCAAACACCATTTCTTCTGTTATAGTGAGGATGGAAAGTGTGTTATGTTGGAATAAGGAAGTTTATTCACCTTCAGTCTCCTCATCCTCCTCACATGTCGTGACGTCAGATTCACTGGATTCGGATGTTTCCTGTGACTCTATGACGTCATGCTGGACGAACATCGCACCTGTAGAGATTTGAATGTATCAACTATTAGTCTGAGATCTGTCTCATTTCATCACTCTAGTGTACATTATAGTGTATATGATATAACTGTATGTACTATTAGTCTGAGATCTGTCTCATTTCATCACTCTAGTGTACATTATAGTGTATATGGTATTACTGTATGTACTATTAGTGTGAGATCTGTCTCATTTCATCACTCTAGTGTACATTATAGTGTATATGATATAACTGTATGTACTATTAGTGTGAGATCTGTCTCATTTCATCACTCTAGTGTACATTATAGTGTATATGATATTACTGTATGTACTATTAGTGTGAGATCTCTCTCATTTCATCACTCTAGTGTACATTATAGTGTATATGATATTACTGTATGTACTATTAGTGTGAGATCTGTCTCATTTCATCACTCTAGTGAACATTATAGTGTATATGATATTACTGTATGTACTATTAGTGTGAGATCTGTCTCATTTCATCACTCTAGTGTACATTATAGTGTATATGATATTACTGTATTTACTATTAGTGTGAGATCTGTCTCATTTCATCACTCTAGTGAACATTATAGTGTATATGATATTACTGTATTTACTATTAGTGTGAGATCTGTCTCATGTCATCACTCTAGTGTACATTATAGTGTATGATATAACTGTATGTACTATTAGTCTGAAATCTGTCTCATTTCATCACTCTAGTGTACATTATAGTGTATATGATATTACTGTATGTACTATTAGTGTGAGATCTGTCTCATTTCATCACTCTAGTGTACATTATAGTGTATATGATATTACTGTATTTACTATTAGTGTGAGATCTGTCTCATTTCATCACTCTAGTGAACATTATAGTGTATATGATATTACTGTATGTACTATTAGTGTAAGATCTGTCTCATTTCATCACTCTAGTGTACATTATAGTGTATATGATATCACTGTATGTACTATTAGTGTGAGATCTGTCTCATGTCATCACTCTAGTGTACATTATAGTGTATATGATATTACTGTATGTACTATTAGTGTAAGATCTGTCTCATTTCATCACTCTAGTGTACATTATAGTGTATATGATATCACTGTATGTACTATTAGTGTGAGATCTGTCTCATGTCATCACTCTAGTGTACATTATAGTGTATATGATATTACTGTATGTACTATTAGTGTGAGATCTGTCTCATTTCATCACTCTAGTGAACATTATAGTGTATATGGTATTACTGTATGTACTATTAGTCTGAAATCTGTCTCATTTCATCACTCTAGTGTACATTATAGTGTATATGATATTACTGTATGTACTATTAGTGTGAGATCTGTCTCATTTCATCACTCTAGTGTACATTATAGTGTATATGATATAACTGTATGTACTATTAGTGTGAGATCTGTCTCATTTCATCACTCTAGTGTACATTATAGTGTATATGATATCACTGTATGTACTATTAGTGTGAGATCTGTCTCATGTCATCACTCTAGTGTACATTATAGTGTATATGATATTACTGTATGTACTATTAGTGTGAGATCTGTCTCATTTCATCACTCTAGTGAACATTATAGTGTATATGGTATTACTGTATGTACTATTAGTGTGAGATCTGTCTCATTTCATCACTCTAGTGTACATTATAGTGTATATGATATTACTGTATGTACTATTAGTGTGAGATCTGTCTCATTTCATCTCTCTAGTGTACATTATAGTGTATATGATATAACTGTATGTACTATTAGTGTGAGATCTGTCTCATTTCATCACTCTAGTGTACATTATAGTGTATATGATATTACTGTATGTACTATTAGTGTGAGATCTGTCTCATTTCATCTCTCTAGTGTACATTATAGTGTATATGATATAACTGTATGTACTATTAGTGTGAGATCTGTCTCATTTCATCACTCTAGTGTACATTATAGTGTATATGATATAACTGTATGTACTATTAGTGTGAGATCTGTCTCATTTCATCACTCTAGTGTACATTATAGTGTATATGATATAACTGTATGTACTATTAGTGTGAGATCTGTCTCATTTCATCACTCTAGTGTACATTATAGTGTATATGATATTACTGTATGTACTATTAGTGTGAGATCTGTCTCATTTCATCTCTCTAGTGTACATTATAGTGTATATGATATTACTGTATGTACTATTAGTGTGAGATCTGTCTCATTTCATCACTCTAGTGAACATTATAGTGTATATGTATTACTGTATGTACTATTAGTGTGAGATCTGTCTCATTTCATCACTCTAGTGTACATTATAGTGTATATGATATCACTGTATGTACTATTAGTGTGAGATCTGTCTCATTTCATCACTCTAGTGAACATTATAGTGTATATGTATTACTGTATGTACTATTAGTGTGAGATCTGTCTCATTACATCACTCTAGTGTACATTAGAGACTCGTACTCGCTGTACTGAACGTCACTGTTCTGACGCTTGACGCATTTGCACAAATTTCCCATCTTTGCTCTTAGCAGCAGATTGTGATCCTCACTGTAAGAACTCGAGATGTGAAATGAGAGACACGAGAGAGTCGAGCGTCGAGTAAACTCGTTGTGACGTCATCTTTGGAACGTCTCGTGGCGGGAATTTTATTTAAAGTGAACGCAGCACATTTTTCTCTCAGTAACAAAAATATGAAACTAAGAGACATTTAATAAAGAAATAAAGTCACAATTTTACTCAAAAGCCCAAACTCTGAACTCAACTATCTTAATATTTCGTTTTTATCATCTTTTTATTATTTATGTTTTTATTACAAATGTTTAATAAAATGTCTCTGTCACACCGTTTTTTGAAGCAAATTTGTAATAATGTGTAAGAATAAAAATATTGTTATTAACGATGAATGTGTTCATAATAATAAAAATAATAATAATAACAATAGTAGTAATAATAATAATAATAATAATAGTAATAATAATAATAGTAATAATAATAACAATAATAATAATAAAGCTGCCTGTGAGAACTTTATTATGAAAGTTTATCATTGGCCGGTTTAAATATAAGATTAATAAATATAATTTCTTATAATTAATATAATATTTAATAAATGTTAAGAAAATATTTCTTCACGACAGAAATAAACGGTTGCTAAGGGCGCGCGTGGCAACCAGAGGCCCTCAAAAGTTCATAAAATGTCAAAGTTTTTTCTATTTTAATGAATATTATATTATAAAATGTTATTTTAAAGTCATTCAGGTGAAGAAATAAAGATAAAACAACAAGATAAAGGTAAGTTAAGAAACTTAATATAAACTAAACTTGGCTTTATTAGCATTAGCTGGCTAGTTATTCAAGAGAAATGTTTTATATACCCACAAATAACTTTACATTCTCAATATATCACAATACAATATATTACTAAACTGATTAAACATGAGTTTTGTTTAAAAATAACTTTATATTATTATATTTCTGTAATAAATAATCATATTGTGATACTTAGCATTATTAACATTAGGCTTTAATCTCTTTATTATTATATACAAATATCATCATGTCTGTTTTAATTTAAATGTCTTATTGTTGTGTTATTTATTTTAATATTATTGTTGAAATAGTTTGTTTAGTCCTCAGTTCATTGTTATTCAGATTTATATTTAATTCTTAAATCACATTGTTACAGATTCACCCGATCTTGTTCATTATTTTATTATTTTATTTAATACTATTCACTTATTTTACTTTCTGATCAAAAGTGATAAACAAGAGTAAAGTGAAAGTAATGTTCAGTGCAACACAATAAGTGTAAGTTTGTATTGCAAGATGTTGAATATTAAAGTGTAAATGAAAACCTCTTGAAGACGTCTGTGAGATGTTCTGGATATTCACAACAGATTGACAACAGAACTTTCTAAGATGTTTACATGATTTTACACAGCCAGATCTTCAGATCTTCTACAGATAAACTATCTGAGTCTATATGATTGTTCAGAATGAAAAAAGAATGAAAAATTGCAATAGGACAAACTTGCATATTAATTTGTCAACTAGAGTTTAAATAGACTTTATATGGTCACAATGTCTAGGTAAGATTTTAATATCCTCAGCCTCTGGGCCCAATTTTTAAAATATTTAATCTTGATCAAATTGATCTGGATTTGGAAATGCCATGTTTTGCAATCCAGGATTACCTGATCTATTTTCTTTATGGCAGTTCTTTCAAGTTACATTGAGTTTTATCACTGTGATCCGTATACCACATTTCTGGATAACTATTTTTATTGTTTTACGTTTAAATGTTTAATTGTTTCACCCTTTTTAAACATACTCAACAGTCACGTTTGTCACTTCTCTTTAAAATGTTACAATTACCTGAGTATGTGTTTAAATATGCGGTTTTCTGTAACATTTATAATACGTAAGTGACCTGATTTAACAAGACACACATCGTATTTACATACATCACTCATAAACATGAATTTCTGCAGGCCACATGTTCTCCACCGTTAGATTTTTGAGGGGAACATAGACAGAACTCTTACCAATGATGTAACACAATGACATCAATCACGTTATCACTCCTTTAACAATATAAACAACATATATGTTTGTTGTGTTTCATAGCTGATGAGAGGATATATTAATGTTAAAACACACACACGACACAAATCTGCAGTTTCATCAGTTCAGTGAGCGCCCTTTTCTCTACAGGTGAACGTTCACAAGAAAAAAACACCTGAACACACAATCTATCTCTTATAATATAGAACAATCAAATCTTTTATAATCAAAAAAACTAAGATACATGCTTTAACAATTTTATTGCAGAAAATTAAATTATGATAATAATAATATATACCATACACCAGTATTTTCATAATCCAATACTTTAAACACCCTCCAAAAAATCACTTTACCTAGATACATGTTAATCTAAACATATATAGTTAAAATTGAATTAAAATGTCATTGATATCATCATAGAAAAAATGCTTATGTTGAACACAAATTAAATATTTTAAAGAATGTTGGACTGCAAAAGGTTCTGGGTTAAGTTTAACTACCAATTTTTCCTAAGAAGGTAGTCATCGTTTACAAGCATTCGTACAAATATCTTTCTACAAAATACCAGATAAGAATTTTTGAAAGATTTGAAACAACTAGAGATTAGTTATGTCATGACAACTTGTTCTTTTTTTGGGCAATCTATGACGTTAAAAATGTGATGTATAATAACCCTTTTTTGACACAATGTTACAAGGATAGTAAATCTATCATCTTCACCACTAACTTTCGTCAACACGGTCTAAAGGGTGGGTTGTGATATAGTCACAAACTCTAATCTATTAGTACGTGTTTTGTTGTGGCTAAAAGCCATTTGCATGTAAAATGTAACAATTAAATTAAGACAGGTTAAGGTTTATATCTGAGATGTATGGTAGGTTGCGTGCAAATAAGGGACAGTTGGATATATATGTGTGTGTGTGTGTGTGTGTGTGTGTGTGTGTGTGTTTTAAAACATGTTAAAAAAACAGAATTTAATCGTAGAACAAAGTTTACCGGCCAGAATGTTGTTTTCAAATTACAGACAGGCATAAAAAATTATTATCTACTCAATTATGGGTTAAAATGACATGAAAATAAATGTTAAAAGCTTTTATTTGTTTTGTCTTAAATTTGAATGAATTTGTTAAATCCTTATGCAATTTCAGCATCTATATTGATGGCAAGATAGAGTTAATCCACACACAAGTTCATCTGCTGAATCTGAAAAAGGTCAATTTGACATCACTAGTTTAGCAACACTGACATGCTGGGGTCTAGTCTAATAATATGATCATCAATGAGATGAAAATATCTCATATTTTGTCATGTTTCTTTATTTATATTGCTTAGTAATGATGTTATATAACAGTGTAATGCAATGAGTTGAGCACACTGAGTTAAGATCAGTCTGCTCGAGACTAAACTGATTTTATTTAGGATAAAAATCAATTCTTACATGCTTGGATGTGTAGTTATGTCGAATTTTTGTAGTAAACCATATTTACAAATTAAGTAAGTTCGAAAGGTGCTGTCCAGAGGAGGATGGATCACATTCCCCCTACTAAATCCAGCTCCTCCCAAGGTTTCTTTCTACATATTGTAGGGAGTTTTTCCTTGCCACTGTCATCTTTGGCTTGCTCAGTAGGGATGAGGCATAATGAACTGCTGTTTTCATGTAGATTTGGTTCCTCGATGATCATTTCTGATCTAGAGGTTTTACTGGCTGAAAAATATATCCAATTCTTTTGCAGACAACACACGTAGCTCCTGTGTTGTCCTTCTTTCATTTTAATGTAAAATCTCTGTGTGATAAATGATACACAAGAATGTTTTACTGACAACAAACCATAGGATTCTGCTTTATAATCTGTATTACAATATTGTAAACATTCCTACCAATGCAAACAAAAAACTAGACCGAAAACAACAAAGACATTTCATTATTACTAACATGAGTTTATTCAGAAATGTGTCCATATATCTTTAAAAGTAAAAAATATTTAATTTTCTTTTCATTTTAAAACAATTATGCCATTTAAATTGCAGTCCTATAGATTATTTGGGCATATCATACATTCACTCTATGAATAAAATCCAAAGTACATTCTCATTCACTCTCAGAAATGTGTTCAACATCTTTTCTATAAATGACAGAAGATTTTAATCCTCCCAAAACTTTTTCAGTAAATTATCATGAAAGTTATATTTATTTCCCTAAAAGACTTTTGGTTTTAGTGTTAAAACAGGCAGGTGCTGTAGACAGTAACTTTGTGACTGATCTCTTGCAGTAAATCCCTCACAGCTTTCTCAAGTTCCAGCAGCTCATTGGCTTTATCCTCCAACATCTTCTGATTCTCATCATAGCTCTTCTCAAGATCTAAAAAACACAAATATTGCTCATTATACAAACATGAACAAATCACCATTATGGAAACAATAATTATACATATACTTGTTAACATACCTTTAAGAATCTGAAGTTTATCATTGGCTTTTAATAGCAGATCTTTGGCTTCTTGTTGAAGTTTCTCTGCTCTTTTCTTGGCCTCTGCTACTCCTTCTGCTTTCTGTATGATGAGCTCTTCTACAGTACTGTACTTATCTTTCAGGTCTGAATCCAGTTCCTTAACATCCAGTCAAACACAACACAAAATTAAAGGAGGTTCCCAACACAAACGATTACAAACACACATTTCAGACAACAGTGCAACCTTTCTGAGCTGCTCTGTGAGTTGGTTGATGCTCTCCGTGTTATTCTCTGTGTTGTTGATGCTGATGGAGGTGTTGAGAGCCTTTTCTTTTAGCAGAGCGACGTCATTTTCCAACTGCAGGAGTCTTTGGGTGGCGTTACTCAACTTGAGCTCGGAATCGGACGTTTCTGATTCAACCTGTGATATTTTTAACGTTAGAATCCTGCTGCTTTTATCTCTTTCTAATCATGTACAAAATCATGCTCACCGAGACCAGCAAGGCTTGCGTTCCTCTAATGTTAGCAGCGGCCTGTTTCAAGACCTCGGTGACAGACGTCTGTGCTCGTTCAGCTTGCTCCAAAGCCTCCTTCACCACTTCAGCAGTTTCTTTGATATCAGTTGCCTCTTTCCTGTTAGACACAGAGATGTCGTTCAGCAATCTGACCACTTGGTGTCACTACAATTTAATTTATAAACCAATTTGCATCCCAAATCATACAGATTTTCAGTTATATGTTACGTGACGGGACGTGTGTGGTACCTGGCCTTGCGGGCTTGTTCCAACAATGCCTCTGCTCTCATGATATCAGCAGCACTTTGGTTCAGGATGTCCTCCACGTCTGACAAATTGCTCACTCTCTCCCTGATCTCCTCCGTCAGATTCTGCAGCTGGGCTGGCGTCGTGGGCACCTGCATTTGCAGAACTTCATTGGCTACGGCTTCGATGCTCTCCAGATCAGCTCCATCCTCTGTAGGTACAAAAACAGAATTTCCTAAAGGTGGGTAACAGTGGTTGTTATTCAAAATCTACAACAAAACTTGCATTGCACTGCCCTATTTTATTCACTGTTTTATTATGTATTTCAACGTTATCAGAAATCGGTAAACCTGTCTCTAATGGTGTCACAGATTTTGTCTTGCAATTAATTTGCTGAAAAATCCGAATCTTACGAGTGAGAAAGTCTCTGATCTGTTTGATGAGCTGGCGCAGCTCTTCGTTACTGCCGTCCACACGCCGCTTGGTCTCGTTGGTCTTCGCCAGAACTTCCTGGGCATTCAGCTTGGCCTCGTCTGCTTTGACTTTGGCTTCTGACACCTGAGCGCACAATGAAATATTCTATAGTGTGCTAAAATGCCAAACATTCTCTTGAGCTTATCATTCCGAGTATATCTAAACAAAGTCTTATCTCTTAAAAAATGCATTGCAAAACCTTTATCATATCAATCGCATATATGGTCTCCATAGAGAATCCTTACCATTTTGGAGAGCTTGTCCACTTCCTCCAAAGCGGTGACAATCTCCAGGTCAAAGTCTTTGGTTTTCTGCCAGGCATTGTGTGCGAGTGTGGTTAGGCCGTCACAACCCTCTCCTCCACACTTCCTGTTTCCCTCCGCATCCAAACAGCTAAGGCCTCCGCATGGAGAGTCGGCACAGTTATCAGAGCCTGCTAGACTTCCACACGTCTGTATCAATTGAAAAAACATTGTGATTTTAGTTCATCTGTAACCATTTCCTCATCTTCTTTTCAAAACCTGCATGACTTTCTTTCCTCCACAAAAACGAAAATCATCCAGGTTTGAAATGAGTCATCACTTCTAGGTGGGCAATTCCGTGAAAATGTCAACCTTATCATGAAACTAGCGAGTTTTAACCAAAGGTTTTAAGTATTCTTTTAGAACAAATGTCAACATTTGGTTGCCCAAATACCCACGAAAGGTCTCTCTTAAAATTTTTTGAGAATTATTTATATTTTTAGTGCACGGTTTTTCATGGTCAAGTGAGGGCTACTTTCAGGATTGTCAATTCAATAACACTACATTTATCAACGGACACAGGAATGTTAAAATATAGCAATTATTTGATGCTCTATTCCCATTTGTTGGATGTTTTTGATTCTGGTTTGTGCATTTTGATTCAGATACATCTTAACAAGTTTGTTGTCTCCCAAAATTGGTGTCTATTTTTTGTTCAAGTTTTAACTTTTTAAATATAAAACTTGTGTAAAGACTGATATTTTTCTTATACACACTAAACATTTTAAACACTATCACCAAGGGTTTTGTATATTATAAACAGTTGGTGCAGTTTACCAAACAGTTGGTTCAGTTTACCATCTACAATTATATTCTAACAGCATTTTTATGTGTCGTGCATAACGCAAAATATCACGTCCATAATGCTGGAATTGCCCAGGTGCTGAATGCTGTACCTTCTCACTGAGCTCAGACAGATCCAGAGTCTCAAGCTCTCCAGCCAGATCATCCAGTTGTTTGGAAAACCCGTCCTGCCTTTGAATAAACTCCTCTCTGGTATGATTCATCAAGTCCTCTGTCTCGCTCCGCAGGGAGACCGACTGATTGATCAGATTGTATGGTTCACTGACGGAGGCGTTCGCACGGGCCTCCGCTTCCAGCGACTGCTGGTAGTAGCGAGTGACGCTGGCTTCAGCTCCCCGAATGTCCGAGTTCTTCACAAATTCAACCTGATCCTGCAGGTCCTTCACGGTCTGTTTCAGTTTCTCTGCTTCTTCTTTTAGGTAATTTAGCTTGGTGTGTGTGCTGTGATTGTCAGCTGAGATCTCAGAGATGGTGTCCTCCGTCATATTCAGGTTTTTGTTCATTTCAGCCATCAGGGCACTTGAGAACAAATAGAAAACAAAACAAGATAAATACATGGACACCAACACAAAATTTAGAAAAAAGTTATACTTACGTTGCTTGTTCGAGAAGTCCCTGGATTTCCGTAAGAGGCTCGGTGGCTGGATTTTGGGCCAGGATGTCACGGAGGGATTTGGCGCTGCTCTCGACATTATCTATGGTGGCTTGGTAGGGTCCTGTAATGCCACTGGCTTTGATGGTGTTGACCTTCTGGACCAGTCTGTGTGTTTGGTTGGTGAGGTCGCCGATGATTATGTCCCATTCGGTAAAACACTGGTGGCATCGCTCACATTGTGGAAACTCACCGGAGTAACCGCGGGCGCACATGTCGCATCTGGGCCCAGAGACGCCCTCCACGCACACACAGTGACCATTGACCTTGTTGCACTGCTGCTCTGCGATGCCTCTTGGGTCACAGTCGCATGCTGGAATATAAAGAGTGACAACTTTAAGGAATACTCAATCAAACCTGTTTGACCTTATTTCTTCTCAGAACACAAAAGTAGATATTTTTAAGTATGTCGATCACCATAGCCCTCTGGTTCCCTTGACATGCATTTTACTGTGACATTTCTCCAAATATCTTCTTTTGAGTTTCACAGGTTGTAAATGACATTTTGGGGCAATAGATCTGTGACCGGTGACACTTCCTGATAACAGCTTCAGATATGTGACCTTATTAGGTCAGAGTGAGTTAAACAGGAAGGACACGGGAAGAATGAGGATAGATTGTTTGCCCACTTCACTGGCGCATTGTTGGTGTCGTTACGGCTTGTTTGGTGAACAAAAGGCACAGACGCCCCCTAAATGACCGACGGGACATTTGGCAAACAGCACATCAGGAAATAACCTTTTATGCCGTCTAGGTACACATCTCAACAGGTTCTAAAACAAAATGTGTCTATTTACTTGTTACACATCTACAGTCGGGAAATTTACATCAATGCGGGTAAAAGACAACAATGCATACTGAATTCCCATGTGGGAATCTTAAGACGCATTCCAGTCTATAATGTTTACTCACACACGCATTCCTCTGGAAAAAAATCCTTCACCTGAGGGCTTTCATTCACACAGGGAGAGATAGGGAATTATCTCAGAGGTTAATCCCTGCTATTATCCCGAAGTCCTCAGGCAGCGCCAGGGGTGTTTCTTGTAGGGGCAATGCTGCAAATCTGACCCCCGGACACAGACTTTGTGATACTGATGTGCTAGTCATTTTGTAGCTATTTACACCCCAACTACAATTCCCCAATATCTCTGAGACAGGCGTTTATTGTCTGAAGAACACTTGTGCATGTTATTGTTTAATACATAGGTGAGAATGAAAATGCCTTAAAGTAAACAAACATTTTGTGAGGATTGTATGCAATACATTTGTGTACTCAGTCTTGTTTACACAGACTTACACAAAAGTCAAGGTGTGGGGATGTAAATCTTTAACACCCTCACACACACATGAGAAGAGAAGGGGGGATGGAGTATCCCACAGCCCAAGAGTTTCTGCTGTAATTACACACTCCACTTTATTGACGTTTAACATTCACGACAGTGTTAACAAGCTGTGCTTTTAAAAGCATTCCTACTTCTGCCCACCGATAGATCGACAGATATGTTTAAACAGTAACAAAACATAGGGATGCTTGCCCAGCGGGCATGGACATTTATCAGTGTCTACAAATGTAAACTTACTTGAACTGGATTTGTGCATTTTAGAAAGAACATGCAAGTAATGCAATAGTTAATTACAGATTTAAGTGAATTAAAACAAAAATTATCATTCATAATATTTCCAAAATTTTCATTTAAATTGCTTACAAAATCAAGCATACATGGATAATTAATATTTAAAATAGTTGATATATTAAATGTTACAATTTTAACATCTCTATGGTTTTGAATATGAAAGTTTAGGAACAGTTTAGTTACTTTATTTAAAGATTCATTAATTAAATGTAAACTACCTTAACAAAAAAAGTTTCTCAGAGACATTTAAGATAGAGAAAATAAAGAAATGAAACATTAGAACTTTAAACTTTAAACAAACTGTAGATATTAATTTTAATAGAATTAAAGTGTGTTTTTACATAATATTTGTCTCTAAACTGTTCATATTTATTTTGTATTAATGAATACATACACTCATGCATGTTTTTAGAAAATATTTACATTTATTCAATTAAAGTTACTGATTAATTACTTATATATTTGTATATTTCCCTTTAAAAATATACATGTATGTGAATGTGTATATAAATACTAAATGAATGCGCACAAAATGAACATTTATATTCTGGATGTGATAAATAACAATAAATCGTTTGGCAGCCTTACATTTTACTATCTATATCATCACTGATACAATTCTAAGAAAGCATTTAAACTGCTTGATGCGATCACTTCCATCTGTTCTCTATAGAGTACTGTAAATAGTCAGGGACGGAAAGTTTAAATCTTGCTAACATTCCTTTAGCAGGGGGTTCAGGGGTTAAGAGGCATTCAGGAAACATTGAAACTTCACTGTTAAAGCCTATTCTGTATTCACACAAAACTGTAAAAAGGCATTGTTGGAAAGAGACCAATCTAATTATTTTAAGAGTAACATTACACGAATTAAACTTTCAAAATATCTGATGTAATTTAACGTCAAGGGATTTTTGAGACTTTATCAATCAAGATTGTTTAAAAAGGAGACTGCAAAACACACATTTACACAATTCTGTCTGAACAAAAGCTCATTCCTGTGTTAGAAAAAGGAAGAGGACATTGAGGGCGAGTCAATAGAAGGGTTACAGAGGGGTAACTGAATCTTAGCGGAACACAGGGGCGTCCTGCTCCAGCAGGCTCTCCAAACAAACTGAGGGGGTTGGGGGGGGTATGGGTTGAGTCAGCACACAGCTTTATCAGGTCAAAGAGAAGATAAAACCGTCTCTACTAAAAGCCAAATGTCTATAGTGGGAGGCTTTTCTAAATATTAAAATTCACTTTTACTTCCTTTTTGCTTTTCTGTATACTGTACGGTTTTGTTTTGTTGATATCTATATATCCGATTTTCATTCTGGGTGAGCTATTTTATGAATGTCTATAAGACAAAGCTTGTGAATTTGCAGAAAAAATTCTCCTAAGGACCCGAAACCCCAGCAAAGTGTTCATGTTGCTCATGTGGTTTGCATATGGTTCTAGAAACATGTGTTCCAACACATTCTCTATAATTCAGTGTAATTCGCTTCGGATAAAAGTGTCTGCCAAACGCAAAAATGTAAATATAAGTTCAAATAGATTTCTGAAGATATACTCTAGACACTAGTGAGTAAAGTCTGAGAAAAGCGACAAAGACTCTTCTGTGGGGGATCCTATGCTGAACACTGCTGGTCCCATAAAGAGAAAAGGCCATGAAAACAAAGATTCATTGTGGCAGCAGAGAGTATATTGCAAGGCTTGGACAGATCCCCCCATGAATGTCATGGTCACGCACATCTGGGCCATATCAAAGACCAGATCCAAGGCATTTCCATTCTGCTGGACTTACAACAACCCTCTACACATTGCTGTGAAATTTGCTGCTGGCAGTTTATGCGGTTTGGGTTTAGTGGTAGACCTATACATGTCTTTTTCTGCATATATTTTTTCTATGTTCTGTTTTATTTCATAAATTTATATACAGTAAATAAAACTAGCAATTAAATGTGTGTGTGTGTGTGTGTGTGTGTGTGTGTGTGTGTGTGTGTGTGTGTGTGTGTGTGTGTGTGTGTGTGTGTGTTTTCCATTAAAATATATACTGTTTTAACTCTACCTAACATGCATAATTGAAATTAAATTAATTAAATTAACAAATTAAATATGAAGGTAAATTAATATATATATATATATATATATATATATATATATATATATATATATATATATATATATATATATATATTATATATATATTTATGTGAAAACACACACATATTAGACAAAAACAAAACTGTATTTTGAAATTGTCTGACCACGATTTATTGTGTTTATAGCATTAGTTTAACTGTCACTCTTTTTTCACTCACCATGACATTTGACCTCCGGGTTCCCCCAGAAGAGTTCTCTACACTCCCTGCAGGTTCTGCCACCAAACCCGGGTTTGCAAGTGCACTGGCCAGTAATCTTATAAAAGACAGGACAAAACAGAAATTATTCAATCTGAGCATACGGTTTACACTTTTTTAACATACTTGAACTGACATAAACACAGGTGTGACTCAGGTCTGACCTCATTACAGGAAGTGCCGGAGGAATGGTTAGGGTCACAGTCGCAGACCTCACAGCCTTCCCCGCTGGCCATATTCCAGGTGTCTGGAGCACACTGATCACAGTGCTGACCCACCACATTGGGCAAACACTGGCACTGACCGCTGCTTAAATCACAGTTGCAGTTACCCTGAGAGGGGCACGTCTCCGCAGCTGTGCCCATGAGGTTACACACACACTCTGTGGAGATAGACAAAATGTATAACTCTAGAGGCAATTGATGGTTTTGCTACCATATTTGCAAACTGTATGAGCAACCAAACACTTACTTCTACAACTCTGATTGAGCGCGTTGCCATAGTAACCAAGTTTGCACCGATCGCAGCCCTCACCCTCCGTGTGGTACAGGCACTTGAGACACGTGCCTGTGCGAGCATCGCAGGACACCGGGTCCATCATATCAATGTTGTTGTTGCATTGACACGGACGGCATTCTCCGCCCACTTCGTGTGGGTTTCCAAAATACCCGGGAGCGCACTCTTCACACCTGGAACCTGTCGGCAAAAAATGTTGAATTTAAACCTCTGATACATGTCACAAAATTACAACCCTGTCTTCATACAAATTACATATCGTGGGGAAAAATATCACTGTATTCTTTCAATGTTAGTGTAACAAGTTCTTGTGGGTCATGAAGGTGTTTTACAGTTTACAGAAGTTCTTATGAATCAGGCAAGATGCCTTCTGGATACCTTTATATCCCTGGTTACAGACACAGAACACCTGGTCGGATTCCAGGCTCTTGTAACATGCGCTGGAGAACTGTCGTCCGCTGCTGGGTCCGTCAGGGCACATGCAGGGGCGGCAGTGGTCTCCAGAGCCGAGGACGGGGTCACCGTAGTAACCATTCAAACATCTGTGAATCGAAAATGTTATTTTAAAGTTGTAATAAGTTGTCATAATAAATAATAGTTTGATGTTGTCTACAACCTCTCGCAGTTGTGTCCAGTGGTGTAGTCCCTACAGGACAGACACTGTCCAGTGTGGGGGTTGCACTGCTCAGCGTGACCATTGCAGGTACAGGGTCTACAGTTGGGGAAGCCCCAGTATCCGGGCAAACAGCGATCACACTGTCGTCCATATGCTCCAGGAATACATTCACACTGACCCGTGGCCTCATGACAGAAATCATGAACAGATCCCTCAGGACTACAATCACAAGCTAATAAACAACAAACACACATTAGACAATACTGGTTATACATCTGTCAATATACGTGCTCTATACATTAAATACTGCATTAAATGAAATATAAGGTTATGGGAAATTCTTGAAGAATATAAAGAAATTAATTGAAACCCACGCCGGCAGCCTTGTGGTCCAAACTGGAAGGTGGCTGGGGCACATCGGTCACAGTTACGGCCAACCACATTGGTTCGACACTTGCACTGCCCACCGCTCGGGTCACAGACGGTGCTTAGAGACCCTTGAGGGTCACACTGACATTCTAAAATAACAGAAAAAACATATAATCAATATATATATTAAAGTGCCTATATTACAGCGTGTGGTAATTGTAAAACGTTTTAGATGAAACAATATAGACCAGAAATAAATTACATTTTAAAGCTTTGAAATTAATGAAATATATTATTTAAGTATGTATACGTATGTATATAAGTGAATCTGATTAGTTCAAAGCATTCAATTTGAATACACAAAAAATGTGTTAAATACAAATATATATTTGTAAAATAAATAATTTTTATAACATAAACTTTGAAGAAAATTTGTAAAGAAAATAACTTTTGAATTTATAATTAATCATTAAAATATTTTTGACGGAAAAAAACTATTTAATGTTTTTTTACGATTTATTAAGTTAATATAACTGTTATATTTCATATCTGTACTGATTTCTGCTCGGCAGATTACAGCTTATATAAACTTTTAACACAACCCAAGCAGACATCATAAATCAAATCAAACTAACTTACTCAACTTTAACTCAAAGCTACTTGAGCGTTAAAGCCAAGTCTTGACAAATGACTTAACAAACATCCCAACATCTCAAACCGAATGAACTTTGCCCGTATTTCCTCAGGTTTAATCATTTAAATGTTAAGCTCCTTCAACAACCTTTGTTGCATTTAAAACACATAATCATGCACCCCCAAACAGCATTAATACAATATTTTTTTACTTTTTATGGTTATTATCTGAAACTGCAATCTTAAACTGTTGTTTAGACTACACACTAAAATGTACTTTTGCAATCGTGTCTTCAGGTCTTGGGTTTGCACTATTCAATACTGACTGTTCTAACAGTAGTTTTTACAGAGCAAAGCTTGAATCCTTTTTGCCCCCAGCCACGTCTTTTACTTGTCGTGTTAGGACACTGTCAGACAGGAAACATATAAGGCAGTGTAATATTACCCGAGGTTTTATTACAAGCTCTGACATGTGTTAGGAAGGCCCCTCGACTGACAGACAAAAGCCAAATGAAAGATGACAGAATGAAAATGGCATGTCTGTTGAAAAGGTGGACGGGGGTGCTTAGCTTATGTGGTAAGAGAATGTGACCCGGTGTCACGCAGCGATGACAGGATGAATATATGTGTAGGACTTGATCAAACAGTGTGAAGTGAAGGGATCAGGTGTAAGAGGCGAAATTGGAACAAAAGTTTAGAAGAGGCATTAAATAACTCTTGGTTAAAAATGATAAACAATGGATAAGCTATTGAAGTAAAAAAAAATATAAATTTGGGTTTGATAGGGTGCTAGCATGTAATATCACACCTTTCTTTTTTCAGTTTGTTTAAGGAAAATAATAAGTATTCCTGTAACAGATATATGTTTGTAATGTACCGCAATATTTAAGTAAATTGAATAGAAATCCTTGATTTTGACTTTTATATATGCACATAATCTAAAAAGTATATTTAATAATTTTTTTCTATATGTAAAAACACAGTAAAAAAAGTTTACGTTTACCTTTAACTCCCTGGTGCAGAAGGGCTGAGACGCTGAAGATGTAATTCCTGCAGATATCAGTCATGGGGGTTTTCACCACTGCTTGGCTGTTCTCCAGACAGCGGTACCGCTGGAATGTTTCCCAGGCGCTATTGGTCATCAAATCCCCTCCCTCTGATCCAGAGCCGGAGAAAATGTCCAGGTTTTTGCAGTGGGGCATGAGCACGATCTGATGGGAGGTGTTGAAACTGATTAGGGCTTGAGTATTGAAATTAAATGTTATTTTCAAAATTAGATGTAACTCACAGAATCAATGAGAGTGTATGGTGACTGAATGTCGCTGAGTGCAGAGTAGAGAGGTAGACTCAAACGCACGGTGTAGTTCAAACCCTCCTCGAAACACACAGGCCTGGGCAGCACGACATACCTGATGGGCAAAACCAGAAGAAAACAATTCTTTTGAAGTTTTTTGAACTCAAAAAACATTTCCTGGCATAACATGACATCTAAGTGTAGCTCATACCTGGATCCAGGGTGCAGTGACACCATCTGGTTGTCATCATCAGGCATTGTGTTGGCACAGCGGCTGTCGGCAGTGATGACGCGAGGCCTGATGAGGGTCATCAACACTTCCTCCCACTGCTCTGGCAACTATAAATATCATAAGAAGACAATAATGTGATGTAACACTTTGATGTAATGATGTTTGAGTAAATGGCTGATGAAACATGTCTGTCAAGTTCTCTATGGTTTATCTTAGTTTTGCAGTTTCAACAAATAGGGACTGAGGACTTTAGAACAACACAACTTGTTTCCAATAAACTTTTGCAATGTCATTGATAGCATTGTACGAGAAATAAAAAGTAGATTATTGAAACAAATGTTTGGTAAATGGTGGCAAAATGTTCATTTTTAGGAAAAGGCTATACTTTTAAATATAACACAAATAAAGAAATTCACCTGAGGTTCGTAGCGAATGATGATGTCATACTCCATGGAGTGGGGGATGTTATGAATGTTGAATTCAAGATAGGCACCTTCAGGAACATTCACAAAACCAATACCAGTCCAAGTGGGAGATCTGTCATGAGGGTGAGGTCTCGGGACAACCGTCACACCCTAAGGAAAGAAAACGTTAGGGTCTTTTGTCCAACCTTTTGAATCCTTGAGGACTTTATTAAGTGTAAGCGTTTATACAAGGCTTACAGGTCCAAACTTGGCCTCTTCTGCTTCATAAGTGTAGTGGTCCAAGGCAATGAAGTAAAAGCCAGACTCCACCTGGTCGCAGCGTCTGCCGAACATGTGCTCGCGACACTGACACTGGCCGGTTAGAGGAGAACAACTGGAAAGGGAAATTTAGTTGAGATACTCAAAAGTGACACATTGTTGACAACTTCAAACCACGTGGGGGATGACCTTCCACTGTTTTTTGGACAGCAGTTAAAGTAAACCATATAAAAAAAGATCTTTTGGACCAGTTTGAGTAAAGGATTAATTTAGGACAAAAAAAGTTCCTGCCAGCAGTTTCTCAACAGTCCAATACATCTCACTAAAAGAAGAATGTTGTATTACCAGACAAAAAGCAGATTTTAACATTGAAACAAAAGCTGATGATGTGGTCCCGTTTTTATAAAATGCTTGGGTTGCCTTCATAATGTAAGACTATGGGATTTTATTTGGGCGCAGTGACCAACATTAACATGGTTTCCCATGTTTAACTATGAACATCACATCACTCCATATTATGATTTATCACCAACAGTGAGCATCTATGATAAGGAAATGTGAATGAGCGAGTCAAGCATAAAGCCAAACTTCGGAGTAAATGATTTAACTCACTTGTTGTTGAGAGCGCCTCCGTGATCGCAGTCACATGGTCGGCAGCCATCCATATCATTACTGAGACCCCAATGCTGAGGCTGTGTGTGTGAAAGTTCAACTTGTTAAAATGCTTTCTGAACACCAGTGTGTTCATGACAGACCTCCCAAAACACAATAAAATCCTTTCTTACATAAAATTATTTTGAGAAATAAAAACAAATATCATTATGATGTGTATTATTGTAAAACTTTAGAAAACTATGTAATTGAGTTAAAACACACACCAGGCACTGATCGCAGTTCCGTCCGGTGACCAAACGCTTACAGTAGCAGTTTCCTGAGTCTGTATCGCACGGACTCCCGCCCGGTACTGTTCCCAAAGCATTGCAAGTGCAAGCTGTGTAAACAAGAATAATTATGTACTGTTCATAAGCCCATCAAACTGATTTACTCTTGCAGGAAAAAAAGCTTACGCTGGCATCCCAAAGGATCTTCACTGAGGCCATAATGGCCCTGTTTGCACTGGTCACAGCGCTCTCCCTCAACATTGGGTTTACAGCGGCATTGACCCGAGATCAGCCCGAGAGACACGTCTGTCATCGAGTCACAGATTCCTCCGTTAAAAGAGCCGATCGGATCACAGTTACAGGCTGGAAAGAAAATCCAAGCATACAATGAGAACATTGTCTGAGAACAGAGAAAGGGAGCTTTACTAATTGTCTCTGTGTATCAATATCATTCCTAACTAAAAACTGATGCATTACATCATGCAAAGAAAATCACAAGATTCCTATGGAAGAAGATTTGGATGTTGCATATCTTAAGATGGTTTCTAATGCTATACTATTTTATGAAAGTAACACTTGTAGTGATATTAACAAAAAGGTAAAAGAAAAAGTACTAAATTAAATACATTACATAGATTACATTATATTTTAAAAAAACAATCTGTAGAAATATTTTGTTCTTGCATCAAAATAGCTTAAATATAACAATATCACTTCAGCATTATTAAGCATACGTAGATACATGAATATACAAATCAGCTCATCCTCCACTCAATCACACTTTGCAGTTCCAAACGCTCCTGAAACTGAAATTAAGTGCTTGCACTGCAGTGCAGAGATTACTTCAACCTGAATGTATGCATCGTCCTTGCATATATATGAATTAAAGGGCTGATCCACAGGGTCAAATAAGTTGATGTGATGAGGTTACAGGTTTATGATACCATGAACCGGGGCAATTTTAACATTATAACATAATTTTATAAGCTTATGATCTAGAGTAATGTAGGTACTTAAAAAAATAATACATTATTTTAACTGGCATCACAATGTTTGAATTGGAATTCCTGAACCACTTATCTACATTTGTGGTCAAGGGGGCTTGGGACAAAAAACCTCACCACAACAAAAGGCGAGTGTAAAACCTTAGATTTGTGTGTTTGCCGTGAGGGAAGCGTTTAGACGCGTGGTGAGGAACCACTTCAAAGCCCAGGTGTTTTTACCCCCCTCACGCACACAAATCTCTAAAACATGAACAAAGGAACAGATGGAACAGCCTCAAACTAGACCAGACAGGTAGAGGAGAAGTGTCCGTCTGAAGGAAATAGGAAGAAAAAGACCCCACAGGAAATCAGTGGCGGCACGTACGCTCGCAGATGTTGGGGTCACGGATGTCCCTCTCCGGATGCTGATAGAAGAAGGGCTTGCACTGCTCGCACTTGTGGCCCGCTGTGTTGTGTTTACAGTCGTCACACACGCCGCCGCTCATGTTGCCAGATGCCTGGAACACTGCCATGTCGAAATGACAGGAGTCCGAGTGAAGATTACAGTTGCACTCTGTATATGAAGAGAGGAAAAGGGCAAACGTAACATAAGTCAACGTATGATTTTAGCTAACTTGCATTTTCGGTAGCTTGCCACCATAGATATTCATAATCAGATGGAAAAAAGAGAACAGAGCAAAAAAGTTTTTAAAAGTTATTAGGGGTGTGCACAATTTATTTTGTGTGATATCATCGTTAATGTTGTTTAACAATGGGCACAATCCACCAATCAAAAACCCACTTTCAATGTCAATGTGTTTACTATGCGCTGTAGTCACGTCCTGCACCACCAGTGTTTACGCAGTAAGATCAAAAGTTTTAGTATTTTTGTATCTATTTTAAGGTAAAAATTATTTCATAGGCAGTGGTTAGTGTTCTTTGTTTGATTTTAACATAAGGAATCTGAAGAACTCTAGTTTATTGTTTTCATTTTTATTATTGGTAATATTATGAGTAATCAATATTCTGTAAGCATGTTGTAAAGTAAGGATGGTAGTACAATATAAGAAACACATTTTCTAAGTATCAAATTAAAATATATTTTGATTATCATTATCTGCAAAATCCCACAAGCTATTGTATTTTATATATTTTTCTGGATATTGTCGTACTTTTACAGGCGTTGGTGTTGCGTCCCTCCGCTGGCCTCCAGGGCAGGTCATGATAAAAGTCCTGACAGCGCTCACAGTTCAGACCCATTGTGTTATGGTTACACATACAATGGCCATGGACCTACAAAAAAAAGACAAAACAATGATAACCCAAGTTCAAAGAAGATATACAAAGTAGTCGACTCATATTTATAGTTATTGTATCCTTTTTGGGAAAGCATGGAACTAGCCAAGGTTACAGATATGGCAGACAAGGAACACACACATAAAATTTTGGGAACTGTTAATACTCTCAAACATATAAGATATTTGAAACAAGATGTTTATAAGCAGGAGATACAGTCCTTCAAAACTAAACAATAAATAAACTTAGGATTCATGGGAAGATTTACAGAAAACTGGTCTCCTCATACAGGGGAAGCACAGACAAAAGTCGCAGTTGCTCAGAACTATCTACACATCCGGCCTTTAAACCAGATGGCAACAGGAAGTGTTTATACTCAACACATCTGGTCTAAATTAAACAATTTCCAGTACTGGTGCATACACAGACGGTGCTCGAGAATCTTGGGTCAATACAGTGCCTTTAAACAAGGTTTTATTCAGAAATGTGAGATAGAGATTTCTGTGTTGGTAATTGTGGTGATGTTTCAAGATGCAAGCTGCATGGATAATAAACAGAGGTAAGGACAGACCAAACATCATATTTGTATTGTCAAAAACAGAAAAGCACAAACAAACATACAAATGTAATAAAATAAACACAATGAGGGGGTATGTGAACATGGTTATCCTCGACCGAAACACACAGTTATCAAGTCACGTGTGCATTTTCTCTACCGCATGAATTTCTACAATGTAAACGACTCGAAAGGAACCATAAAGCAATCCACATTCTTCTTCCTAATGTAAAACAGATCCAGACTGAGTTAGCAGTATACTGTGATGTGAGTTTTTCCCAAGACAAGTCTGTGTGAGATGTTTTCAGCTAGTCAGAGCAGAAAGGGCCACCAAATTTTTTAATGTGACATAAACCGAAACAATACAAAAGTGAAATGTTCAAGGTGCCTTCGAAAATGTTTGAAGCAGAATTTTAATTGTGTGAGGCTTTTTTCATGTGGGCCAACTAATGGTTTTGATGGGACACTATTAAACGTTTAAGCTCACCATGCCATCCACGACCTCTCCAGCTCCATCGATGGGGGCGCATTCAGACGCGTGACCGTAACAAAAACAGTTCCCCCTCACCACCATGTCGTAAATGGAGTAGTAGTACTTCTCCTTGATTTCGATACGTGAGTCCAGAAGGTTGTCCCCCAACGTGTGGAGTCTGGTGAACTTCACCCTCAGATTGGTAATCTTTAACATGTCTATAATAGAAACCGTTAGAATTACAATTATGAATGGTATAGTAATGTAGCGTGTTTGGTTTTACACATACTTTGGATTCTGGGACTGTATGGATCTTCAATCCTAAAAACTGGATCCAAGACCCTAAAGATGACCTGAAGAAGAATAAAAAAAGATGTAAATGGGAATTCCATTACTTATATAATATGAGAAAGTACAGTGATGCTCACCTCCCCCTCAGTTGAAGGTTCAATGTCAGAGTAGCGTGAATCGCAAATGACATCGTCAACTTTCTTCATGGGTCCGTGTGAGACATTGGGGAAGCTTGTCTCACAGTCATAGGCGAAGTATCGGTACACCTGCCACGTCTTCCCAAAATCTGATGAGCGCTCAATCACCATGGCGGCTGGCCGGAAAGTCTGGACAAATAAGCAGATGAGATGAAGAACTTGAATGTTTTCCGAGTAGAAGTCTTACGGAATGTTGCGAAGTTTATAATACAAATAGATTTTAATATGTTATTAAACCAAAGGGTTAACATTTGTGACCCTGCCTGTAGAAACTCCGCCAAAGACTTTTCTATGGATTTTCTTTTTTATACATAAAATCGTTATACACAATGTAAAGAACATTATGTGAGTTTATAAAATGTATATCTTGACTGAGTAAGACCAGGCCAAAGATTGAAATCATAATAAAATTAATAAAGGTAACATCAAATTTTGAAGTTTGTTTTCTTCCGACTTAGATTTTCCGATTTTAGCCTGGTTTCAGAAGCAGGGTGACATTTACCCAGTGTTCAAACATGTTAGACATTAAACAGGGTAATCCAGAGTTTAAAAATAAACTATTACTAGCTGTTTTAACTGTCATATGGAACACCAATTAACAAACTTCATCATATTTCCTTATTTTATCAATAGGTCCTACATTTTTCTTGATGTTTTACATTTATGACATGATTTCTGCTACAGTGAGATCTTGCTGAAATCTAATCTTTATCCAAAGCATTCCAGCCGTCTCAGTCGGCTGCACAGCTGGGTTTATCCCAGACCTCCCACACACGGAACGACACTTCCCCCAGCAACCCCCCCCCACTCACATTCTTTCTTAACTGCCTCAAATCTCACCTCATCCTGGGGCTGTGCCGACACCTTCCCCATTACCACAACACCACCAAATAACTGTGTTCCATCAACACTTACCTTGAAGGTCATGATGAGATGAGTGAAGTGGAACTCGGCCTCAAGATTTAGCTGGACTGTGACATTTTCCAAACCTAAGAGATTGATATGGAGAAGTGTTTCTTCACATCCTTATGTTTAAATAATTTCTTTGTCATTCACATTGATTCTTTACAATTCATTTAGCAGACACTTTAAAGACAAAAACGTAGAAGTGTCTGTTCTTCTAGATAAGTATTTGGCAACAAGATATGTTTGAATTATTACATTTAGCCAACTGTACATGTCAGTTAACCAAAACGAGAAACTTTGCTATTTCAAAGTGAATGATAAATAAAAAGTGTAAATTCTGTCATCATTTACTCATCCTCTTGTTTCTTTATTCCACAGAACACAAAGAAGATATTTTGAAGAATTGTTTGTAACTGACAGTCAGTTGAAGTGAATGGATGCCATCTATCTAACTAGATACCTACTTACCTTCCTACTTACCTACTTACCTAAATATTTATTTTTTGAGTTTCAGAAGAGATGTTGAATGTCACACGTTTTTTTTAATTGTAATTTATAGTGAAATATCTAACTTTAAAGGTCAAATTCTTAATTTATTATCTGACATACTATCCATATGCTATCTCTTGGTTTATAATTCTCTGTTTTACTGTAGATGTTAGTCGAAATTCCTGTTAATTTACTCCTCATACTTTTTAATTTATTATTAGTTTTATATTTGTTGAAATAAAATAAACCAAGAGAAAGCATATCGATGATCAGATAAAAAAAGGAAGAATTTGACCTTCTAAGTTAGATATTTCACTTTAAATTACAGATTTAAAAAACCTTGTGACATGTAAACTTTTGAAACTCGAAAAAATTAATATTTGTGATTATTTTCTCTGGGGAAACATTTTAAATTTAAGGACTTTGGAAATGTTCCCAACTTATTATCCATTTAATGAAATTGTCTAGAAGAAACATTCAGATCCTTTCTTTTCTATGAGACTTCTGTAACTTAAGACATTCAGCAGAGCTAAAACACTTTTCACAGGAACATCTGCAGCTTGTGCATGATATGCTCTAGTTGTACCGTGGACCGTATATGCTATACAGTTACACTAAGCATCTGCTATTAAGTGAAAAAAACTTTCTGAAAAGAAACAGAGCATATCTTTCAGCAAGCCGGAGGTTTTTGTCATTCCCAGGCATGTTGGTCCAGTTGGCTGCCGTATTTCTGATGAGTAAGTGCTTCTCTGTCCTCCCACACCAAACTCTTTCTCTCTCTCCTTCTAAACTATACATTCACAGGATTCCCTTGATGCGTTCATGGCCCTCATTTCCTGTCCCTGTATATTCACACAGCCATGAAGCAATAATCTCTGGATTCGCCTTTGCTCTGTCTGCATGTTTTATGGAAGAACATCTGTCAAGTAGGATAGCTGTTACATATGATCTGGTTGCTTAATGATTCGCCATAGGAGGATATATATGGGTCCGGCTGTTTAATGGGATGGCTTGCCAAAAAGGAAAACTCTGTCATGATGTATAGACCCATGTTCTTGGACCCCAATGACTACCACAGAAGCAAAAATAAAAATGGTAGTCGAAACGACCTCAAAATATTTCATTTATCCCCAAAATCTCTCTCCATGTTCATCAGAAAAGAAATCTTAACAGGCTTGAAACATCCACAAGATGAGTAAATGATTTTAGTTAATTAATAAATTTTTTTGGGGGGTGAACTATACCTTTAACTGGTCATTTCGGCTAATCAACAGAATCTAAATAAAAATGAAATACACTGCAAAATTCTGTTTTCTTATTTAGTTAATACGAGAACAAATGTATATATCTATACAACATAAACAACATACACTATGAGGTTAAAAAGCTTTAAAACACAAAGGTGAGGTCAAGCAAACATAGTTTCCCCTGCTGAAATATAGAACATCTCATATCAACTAACTATTGATAAAGTGTTTCAGCACAAAAGGTATTGACCTCAGTTTTGTGACAAATAAAATTATCTCTATTAAATTTAGAAAGTATTCTCTTATTTTGCAATTGACTTTTCAACAGGTAGTAGCCCAAAGGCAGGTAGAAAACCCCATCCCAAGGGAAAAAACTTCACATTAAAGACAGGTCATTATTTTAACTGGTCAGCGATTAGTCAACCACTTTGAAGTTGTAAGCCCAACCATTGGTCTGATTATAGAGGAACTTACAGACAAGCTGTAAAGAGAGAGTTCCCTCTAATAAGACCCTGTTTCACGGCCTTCCTATTTTCCCATGAGAAATATAAGGTGGCTGTTGTTTTTATTTGACCGAACAATGGACTGAAGATAAGAAAAGCCTGGTCTTGTTTGGAACCCAAACTAAACTCACCATTTTCTGACTGCCACCAGGTCTTGAGGCGGTTAGGGGCGAACGTGGTCACCACATTCTCGATCCTGTGGCTGGTCATCTGGTGTGCGCTCCTATTGTAGGTCTCCCTGGAATCGCACACAAAGCACTTCTTCTCTTCCTGAGATGGAGGAGGGTGGGAAAACCAGAAAATGTCAATTGCATTCTTGTGATTACATATTTCGCCACATGAAATGAATGACGGAGGCTAAGATGCTGTTCTGATTTATATGAAGCAGCTGTTTTTTAAGTCCTGAGTCTCATGTGCCATCCAGATGTATTAATTTCCTGTTTTGGTGTTTAATTTAAATCCTATCAAAGCAATGTGTTTCTTTTAAAAGAGGCGAGATAAGTGGGGAGATGTGTAGCCTAACATGGATTTGATGTCATCATTGGATTGTTAAAACGGAGCACAATATAGTCTTGATCAAAGAAACTGATACAAGCATGTAAAGTCATTTTCTTTGGCGACCTAACTGAAAAGTTATCTTTTGTTATGGTCTGGCATGAGCGATTATCACTGAGCCATATCCAAACATCCACGCTGAACTTTGGAGATTCAAAAGGCCCTTATAAAAATGTCACTCGTACTATGTAAAACATATGAGAGAGTTTTGTCTACAAGGATGTAGTTCAGACATTCAAAGGTCGCAGGAAGGAATCGAGTCTCAAATACAAGATGCCTAAAGACAAACATAGTTTTCATGGGCCAAAAACACCCACATGCAATAAAAGGGTATTAAAGCTCTTTCAGATTTCAGGATAAAAGACCAGGGGGGGTTGGGAGAAATCCCACAAACAGGAAAAACCCTTAACAGTAACACTTACATGTGGTATAACTACTGGGACATATATTTTGTGGATCCTTTTATCCACAGAGGCATTTCATTATACTGCACAGTGGTTTTGAGCTTGTGGTACTGATTTCCTTGAACTTAATAGTAACTTATACGTTTTTAAACAAAATTAAGGAAATCAATTTGGATCTGCATAGTGACATTACCTGCAAATGACTGACGATACAGAACGGTTCAGGTCTCACAAGTCCACACGTTGAAGTGGCCGAGAGTTGGTTAGCTCTTCCGATGAGAAGATCTCCTGTTGCCGGATAACAGCTTCCCTCCGTGCAAACATCTCCAAACTCAGGGATTTGTGCAAGAGCCCATGACCCCAGACCTGCGTGCCAAAAAATATCAATATTCATTTGTACTGATAAAACACATTACTATTAAGGCCTGTGTCTTTGCATCAAAGCTCAAACTAACACACTACATATTATGCATACATTTATGTGTGATCTGAAATGAACTGAAGTCCATTAAGCTGGTTTGCAAAAATGCAAAAGGTGAGGTAAGTGTTAAGGTTTTACACTGTGAAAGAAATGAATGAATGGATGATTTTTGGACCAAGGCTTGTAAGCGAACAGTGCTAGGTCCCCAATGCCAACTACAGTAGGAATAATAAAAATGTTAGACAAAATGATCTCAAAACTTTTTTTGGGATAGAAATTATCTAAACAATGTAGTCTTTGTAATGAATGCAATTTAACATTTCTCATTATTTAAAAAAAATGATCTGAAGGTGTTTTTCTAAATGTCTGAAAGTGTGAAAGACAAAAGTTTAAGATATAACAGAATTCACATAATTCAATTTGTTATAGTTCAAAGATTTTAGAAAGTGTTATGATTATAAAATGTGAAAAACATGCATGTGTCTCAAAACTTTTAAAAGATAAATAACAAGATCTAAAAATGTTTAACTTATAAATCAAAACACAGCAAACATAGACATAAAAGTCAATTTATCCCACAACAAAAAGTGAGATAAGAAACACAAAGTTGAATAAAACATGAACATATTTGTGTGCAGCTGACCAAAACTTGTACACTTTTACAGAATAAAAACAAGTGATTATTTAAACATTAAAAGTCATATAAGTTTTCATGAATCCAAATGTCCATGCAAAACAAAATGAAAACCAACTTACATAAAATAGAAGCGAGATGTAGCAGCATGTTAAATAGTATTCCAGCAAACTGCAGATGTTCGTCTGAGCCCGACGGGAGAAGTTTGAGTCTCCAAGTGTGAAACTTCTCAAACTCTCAGAAACTTTTCTGCTCAGTGCGCATGCGCAGAACCTGTGCGCAGAGAGCGTCTCGAGAGGTAAGGGAGTCTCAAAGACGAAATATTTACGCTTAAATTAGCGATATTTACAAATAAATAAGTAAACAGAAACGTTTAACTGAGTGCAAATTCACAGAATTACATTAAAATAGTGGAAATGCACACAATTCAATATAATTGTGATAACAACAAACCAAACAAATGTCATGTAAACCAAATACTTCACATTATATGACAGGTTTGATTGGGGTTTAGAGTAAAAGATATAAATATGATATTTACATTACAATGTTAATATGAATAACCATCATTTGAGAACACATGGTATCTGTGGTGGAGTATGAAGCCACACTATTGGTTACTATGGTTACTATGGTTTACAATCAATACCATAAACAACAATTTAGTGATTAGTTTTATTTATTTTAATGCATTAACATTGTATTTTCATGTTAGAAGTATTTTTTTGGTACTATTAGGACAAGTAATGTCAACCAAAAATAAAAAATGCATAAAATGTTATAAAGTTAAAAATTCTCCTTTTACGTATTCAAGTTTCCTCGGAAAACAGCTTCCCAGGACTGACGACAGTTCCGTGAACACTTCTTCTTGTTTCCCAAGATTAGAACGTGAAGTGAACTGACCTGTGATCAGTTCAACGGCCTTAAATTACTGTGGAATTCCTCAGTAATGAGACCGTTTGGAGGTGAGTCAAAGGCCGGGACGCCGAAGCCAAACCTTGTGGTTAGCCAGACGGACCTAAATGAGTGTGATCATCTAAATTGGCAAGCGAAGAAAACAAGAGTATCCCGTAAGCTCAGACGTGAGGAGATCGCATGAGATTTTTCATATAAAGAACAGTGAAACACACCAACGATTTATACCACAAAACAGCAATTTGTGAGATGTTTGGACCGGGGAATCACGATTAACAAAACCATTTCCTGTTTATAGGGATCGTTCATCCAAAAATATTAATTCTGTCATTGTTTCTTCGCTTTGGGGTTGTTCAGCATCTGTATACATTTCTTTGTTCTGATGAACATACAGAAAGATATTAAGATGAATGCTTGAAACCGAACCGTTCTTGGAGGCCATAGTAGGAAATATACGTATTATTTTATTATTGTATTTTTTCCTATCATGATAGTCAATCGAGTCCAGGAACTTTTTGGTTATAAGCGTTCGTTCATCTTTCTCTGTGTTGAACCAAACAAAGACACTTTTACAGGTTAAGAACAACTGGAGAGTGGATAAATCATGACAGAGTCTCTTTAAAGTGAATCTGTTATGTTGTCCGAAATAAAAGTGAATCTAATTTCTTATTACCTCGAGCTTTGTTTCTGAAGTCACTAGGGACAGACTGAAGTGACATAACTAATCTATGTAACTAATACACAAACTATAGAAAGCTTTATCCGCTTTACATTTTCCCTGCCTTGTGTTAGGGTAACGGATGAAAGGCGTCCCATCACTGAAGTAGAAAGAGGGGGTTGGAGATCCACTCATGGAGGTCAATGAAATAACGATCAACAGACCCTGGTAAAAAACCTTTGGGTTTGCAAGTCAATAGTAAACTGAGAGGCAGTTAACGCCAAATCACAAAAGAGAAGCCATCCTGCGAGAGACAAACGGACACATTCCTAAACCAGCAGGCATCTTATGTAAACTTGACTGACTTGTTGCACACGAGGCAGCTGTAAAATTGCACTAAAACACTAGTTTTAATACCTTATTCATTAAGCAGAAGGTTTTGAAAACCAAATGTTTAAACATGTGTGCTTGAATACTTGGCAAAAGAGCAGGCCCTTTGTAAAACAGCCAAACATGTCAATGGTATGTCTTTGGGTTAGGGTTTTTTGTTTTAGCTCTTGTGCTCCCTTGTGGACGGTCAAGATAACACATTTTCATTGTAAAACTTGTTTCATGTTTGATTTTACTGAATAAGGTCATATAAAATGTAATAATAAAAATGGCAGATCAAATTTGTCATATGTAATGTGTGAATGTTAAAGTTATAGTTCACCTAAAATATTTATGATATGAATTACTTACTGTTCCAAATTTGTATAATTTCTTTTGTTGAACACAAAGATATTTGAAGAATGCTTCTAACCAAACAGTTCTTTGTAGTTAAAAGTGCTCTTAAATTCTTAAGAATATCTAATTTGGTGTTTACAAATAAAAAATATAGTTGTACTTTTTTACTTTGGTAATCAATCGGTCTTCAGAACTGTTTGTTTACAGGCATTGTTTAAGAACAAAGACATTATAACAGATAGAAGTCAAACTGTGAGGATTGTAAATGGTGAATAAATGACGACAGTATGTTTATTACTTTTAAATATTAATATGAAATACTAAACATACAGTTTTTTAAGATGGAACAAGTCGGTTTCCTGGTAATTGATGTGGACCTGTTTGTTGCACAGCACTGAAAGCAAAAATTCAGCAAGTAAACCGTTATAAAAGATGATCTCATAACACTTTGCACAGCTCTGTCCCATTCTAAATCGTCCTTTAAAGTTGGAAAGCCTTTGTGGGTCTAGGTGGAGCACAGCCCATATTTTTCCACTTTGTCAACAATGAAGTCCTTCAAATTATTTGCCTCCTTTTGGAGTTCATCCAAATCTTTCATCTTCTCTTCTTTTCTTTGGACTGCATCCAGAATCCTCTTCTCCAAGTCTGAAATCACAGTGATAAATCTATTATCAAAAAGTACATGACTTTAACACTGACATGGAACATATCGTTCTTAATCTCTTCTGGTGTAAACATAATCATTTGTGTGGCCACATTTCTTATATCGTACCTTCAATTTGTTTCATTTTATCTTCAACGTCTTTTGCCAGCTTTTCTGTCGCCATTGTAATGTTCTTCAAACGCTCATTGGCCTCTTTATTAACGCTCTGGTTCTTGCCGTTTGACTTCAACTTCTCGAACTGCTCCTTTAGCTCCTCAAGATCCTGACAAAACATTCAGGTCAAAATGCATGTTTCCATGAAATGTATGGACATGTGGTTATGAGATTTACCTTATTGGCATCTTCGGCTCTGTTGAGGGCAGCATCAGCTGCATCCTTGGCCTCTTTCCCCTGAAATCTGTTCATTTCAGTTTTGTCCTTCAAGGCCTTGATTTCATCTAGTAGTTCTTTTGTGTGGGTTAAATTGAGATTATCCTCAATGTTTTCCAGTTTAGGCTCAGTCTGGTTTAAATCAATGAAAAACTGCATTTAGAATGACTGTTTTAAGATTTTAAGTCAACCTGTTAAAAACAATGATTTTACCATTACCATGGGTTTTGAGCAAAAAAAAAAACATTACCTCATTGAGTTTTTTATTGATGATGTCATTGTTGACTTCTGCTTTGGCCAAATCTTTGACAATCCTTTTATGAAGCTCTGCTGTATCTTCTAATGCTTTCTCAATGTCACTCACATTTATTGGTTTGGTTCTGTCCCTGTTTTGTAAACCAACCCAAAGAATTTGTCAAATTGGTGAACTTTTGAAAAAAAAAATATAATACTAAAAAATAAATGGAATTACTGTAGCCTCACAGAATATCTTTAGCCCTCTCTTTCATGTTTTCAGCTAACTTGGCTTCTTTCTCCAAGCGTTCAAGATCTTCACTGAAGTCCAAGACGGTTGCCAGGATGTTCTTGATGTCCTCGATCATCTTGCTGATCTCATCAGGGGACTTGGGCAGCTGAATGGACAACACAGAATTGGCCAGTTTCTCAATGTCCTCCGGCTTCACTAGATCATCTGTTAAGGTCAGTGAGACTAAAACTTTAATATGATAGTTCTTCCAGCAAACACTTATTTAAATCTATATTGACTGCTTTTATTAAAAGCTTACAAGTTCTTTTATATTGCATCAAAAAGTAAAAAATATACAGATTTTGACTTGAAAAACAAGGACATGCATTACCTAAAAGGTAATTTTTGATCTTCTCTAGAAGTCTCTTGGTGTTAGTCTTTTCCCTCTCAAATTTGTCTTTAGACTGAAAGATTTTGTCCATCATGTCCTCCGCTTGATCTTTGATGCCATCAGTGATTTTTTTCATATTAATAAGCTGGAAAAAATGAATTTATTTAAACAACTACAATGACAGGAAACACTTAACGTACCTTCAAATGTTTATCACATTTTTAAATATACACTTGGCAGTTCTGTGCAGATGTTAATTTTAGGACAAAATAATATAGTTTCTACCACAGGTTTTCACCATACTTAGAAGTCAGATTTTTTAAATAATTGTTTTTTAAGCATACTTTTCTTAGGTTAGTGAAATGTAAAATCCAAAATGGTCGATATTCCTCATTCCTCATAGCTTTTCCCTTTCTTTAATATTAGTGCTTCTGATTTCAGCTAATTTTAATTAACAGAAATTTCACAAAAAACGGTCTCAAAAACATGCATTATGTCTGGAATCTATCATCGGGGGTTAAATAAAATATCAACAGAGTTTGCATATAGTATATTGGTGATAGTCACATTCTCAATTCATTGATATTTTAGGTTCTGACTTAAAATTGGAGCCCAAGGCTACACTTTGTTTGCATTCCAGAACATAACAGAACTAAATTGGACTTTAATTTTTGGGTGACCACACCCCCATCCATGCACTTGAAAACATATTCTGTATACATATAAAGAACATTTTCGTAATATTCTTGACATGCCTTAGTATCATCTTCCTTAAGTTTACTCTGAAGGTCTGTGATGTTCCTCTTGGTCATCTCTGATAGTTTGGAGGCATCAAGGCTGATAGGTAAACTCCCCGTACAGCCCGGACCCCCGCACTTTCCGCATGAAGCTCCACCACATTTTGCATGCTCACACTTTACATTCCCTGGAGTACCACAGATCTATCAAAGAGAGGTTTTATGTTTGAGCACTTTTTTGCAAGTATTATGCTTATTATAAAAGTAATATAAGTCGTAAATCACCTCTTCATTTAGCTTGGCTACACTCAAAGCATCCACATTGTTCTCCAGTTTATTTATTTCTCCTAAACGACATTTGGTTAGGTCCAGTATGACGTTCTCTCTTGTCTTTTTAGATGCTTCTTGGACTTTTTTAGCTGCTTCAACTTTCTTCTCATTCTCTATGAACTCATCATACAGCCTCCTGATCTTGTTAAAGTTGTCTGTTAAAATCGCACAAAAAGAGATCTTTTACAACATCCAGAAAGAAGCACTTAAATTACTACTATACAGTATAATTTCAGTCCCAACATCTTATTTTTAAATTTTTTGGGTTGCCAAGGTTTTAATTTCTTTCGCACACACAAACCATGTAGAGCTTTTACATCGGTGACTGGAGTTCCTTTTGTCTTGTCTTGTAGATACTTCAATAGCCTGTTGAACTCAAGGCGGATGCTGTCCATGTCCGTGTTGAGCAGTGTGCTTGGATCAATTATTATAAGATTTGGGTCTATGATCTCTGTTTCATTCCTAAAGATGAAAAAACAATATATGTTATTAATGAATATTTTGCATTCACCTAAACATAACTTGAGTGTGACATATATACACCAGAAAGTGCAAATCAGTTAAAGGAACAGTTCACGGAAACTAATTTAATTACACTCATGTTAAACATGATTCTTTCTTCAGTGGAACACACATGGGAATTGTCCAGGGGCCAATGTTGTTGGGTAACCAACATTGTTGCCAACTTTCATTTTCTTTTGTGTTTCGCAAAAGAAAGAATGTCATTCAATGTCAGAATTGATCATAGGGTTGAGTAAATGATTAAAGAATTTAGTTTATGATAAAACTAACTTGTTTGTACAACACATAACCAGTTTTCAACTAAGCCAAGTAATGTATACACATGCCTACACACAAAACGCTCTAAACTGCTTTTATATCATACTACATTGTATTAGTTAAGTGTATTATTTTAATACCGAATTTTTGCCAAGAGCTTCTCTAATTTTTTCACTTCGTCTATTTCTGTCTTGTTCAGCTGACTTTGTAGCTTCTCTAGCAGCATTTGTAACTGTTCAATTTCAGGTATAAGTCGAGAGGTCTCTGGGCACGGCATAGTTTCCATCCTCTCAAAATCTAGTTTAACATCCAGGACGATCTTCTCCCAGAGGTGGTAGCAGTTATGGCAGGGCTCGCAGGTGGGAAAGTTGGTGTCATGACCTGGGCTGCATTCGTCACAGAAAAGACCCGTTACCCCCGGTTTACACAAGCACTCGCCCGTGTCATGGTCACATGCTGGATGAAGAGTTCCGTCAATGTTACAGTCACAGGCTGAAGGAAGGATTAGATCATTTTGCTTTAGTCAGTAGGTCACGATTTTCAAAGACAACCTTGCATGTAATACTTACACATGCAGTGGATATCTGCGTCTCCAAAGTGGTTCGGCCCACACTCATCACATTGCCTCCCTCCATACTCTAGCTGACAGAGGCACTGGCCTGTGATCTGAAACACATGCAAATTGTTCAAATCAAAAGCAATTGACCATTGGTGGTTCCATTTTCACTGTGCTATTGGTCTCAGAAACCTTATTATCTTATTATTGAAGATCATTAACCTTGTCACAGACATTGTTGAGGGTGTTTACTGGATCACAGTTACATGGCTGACATCCAGATCCTCCATTTAGGTTCCAGTAACCATCCACACATTCATTACACAGGGCTCCCTTGACACCACTGCGGCATGAACACCGGCCAGTCTTTTGATCACACAAGCAGGGGCTGCCAGAGGGACACATTGATTCCTCTGTGCCCCTTGGGTCACAAGAACACTCTGAGTAGGGCATAAAAATAAGAACATTAATCAGGGAACAGTAACACTTGAACATTCAGTCTTAAGAATGTCATTTGAAGACTTTTGCCTCTATTTTGGTCCTTGGGGGCAATTTGGTGCCACCCTAGAATCTGGTATTTTTTTGAGACAGGAAAGCACGGGATATAGAAAGTGAGGGATAGGACTGGCCAGATGGGAAGGGAACTGGGCTCCAGTTTCAAATGCACTGGGCACCATATGTCGATTAATGGTGTCCATAATGCATCGTGATGTAGATGAGAATGATTAAGTACAGGTTTCGCTTATAGGGTACTTTAGGGTGGTATTGGTTATGGTCCACTGAAACTTTAATTTTTTCCCAGTTGAGAAGAAAGCACACTTTTTAAATGGATCAATCAAAACTAAAATCCGAGCACAGAAGATAACAGAAGCAAATGTAAATACTGGACTTATTTCAGCTTTTATGAACGATCTGGATAAAACACATGCTGTGTGTAAATTATGCAAAGCACAAATCAAATATGCTGGAGGTCAAACCCCTAACTTGACAACCCTTGCTGGAGCGTGAAACAGACATCATGACGTTCATTATATGACTGTTTATTTCTCCGTGAATTTCAGCTTCCACTGTGATACATATCTAAAACACACACATCACATTCACATGCAGATGTGTGTGTCCGCTCAGAACTATTCCAAATATTACTTTCATCAGACATAATGCAACAATCTTCATGATGACTTTATGTACAGTGCAAGTTTTAAAATCATACAGAGCCGTTCAACCTTATATATGAAGTTTGAAAGCTGCTCTTGTACATAAGCCTGCACCGCATAAATGAATGATGTCAAATACATTTAATATGAAAAAATGTCAAAATATCAAAATTTTTATCGGAATATATTGTGCTAAGAGAGATCGCTTTGTTTTTATGTTAATTAAGCCATCACATCGTAAGCATGGAAGCGTCCTCGGGTCTGGTTCGATTTGAGTGCAAACAAGCAGGGGTAGTGGGCCGGGGGGGACAATCTTGCTCGAGTGCAGCATGGTTCGATTGGGATGGTGTGAGTCTCACACTGGTGTTCATCTGGCAGAGCTACTATCTTATGTTGTGGAGAAATGGCTGATATCAGATAAAGATATAGTGCTTGTAACAAAAAACGCGTTGAACATGATCGTTGACACTGAAACCAATTGCATTATGCTCTTTTAGCATTTAAATTTTGTGTATCTGTTCTAAATGCTTCGGTTATCTTATGTGCTCGGACTTAAGTTTTGATTTATACATTCAAAAAGTGTGTTTTCTTTGAAGAGGGGGAAAATTTAAGTTTGAGACAAGTGTAGTTTCACAACCGTATTGACCACGAGGACACTGGTAAAGCTAATTTAAGTTTGATAATTTACAGATCTAATGAGTTATGAAATGTGATTTCTTCTCTGGATCAACTTTCCCAACATACTTCCGAATAATGCATTATCACAGTGATTCAACTGGCACTGTACCTTTGCAGTCATGAGCAAGTGCATTGCCATAATATCCACGTTTGCAACTTTGACAACGTGGACCCTCTGTGTTGTACAAGCAGAGCAAGCACTCGCCAGTTAAGGCATCGCAAGAATCACCATCACGTGGGTCAATGTTATTGCTGCAGTTACACTCTTCACATTGGGCACCTTGCAAATTCAGGTCACCGAAGTAACCAGGAGCACAGGTTTCACACCGAGGGCCTATGAAAGGAAAAGATACACGTGTAATGAGTGTTATTTTTTAAAAATGTTTGCATTTGTTACATTGAAAGGAATTTGGTAGCTCATGATGTCATTGCAAGGTTGATATTAACCTATATGTCCAGGTAGGCATTCACAGTATGTGACTCCAGATTGTGGATCTTTGTTACAGGAAATTGCATAGAAACGTCCATTTCCTTTCAATTCTGGACAGAGGCATGGCTCACATGGCTTCTCAGAGACAGGGTCACCAACATAACCATCTTTACACCTGGAAATGGAAATAGCTCAACCAAGGTCTCTTCCTGGCCAAAATGACCAAATAATTCCATATTATCTTCCATAAGATTTTGCCATGCCTTTCACAGTGGGAACCGGTGGAGTTATCCCTGCAGTTTTGGCAAACTCCTGTGATGGTGTCGCACATGTCTGAAAGCTTGTTGCACTGACATCGTTTGCACAAGGGGAACCCATAGTAACCAGGGTAACATTTGTCACAACGACGGCCAGTCACCCCCTCTCGACAAGGGCACTGACCGATTCTTTGGTCACACAACTCAGTGTTGGAGCCAGATGGATCACAGTCACATACTAGAGACAAGAAAAACTCAATTTTACCATTTGATCATGCCAACTCAAAAGTACAGAGACAATTTCTCAGATAAAGTCCCAGATATCTTGACAGAATATGACCTACATAAACAACCATCAGGTCCAAAACCGTACGTCAGAGGAGCACATGAATCACAGCAGCGGCCAATAACGTTTGTTTTACATTTGCACTGTCCGCCATATTTACTGCAGGAAGAGTCATATGCTCCAACTGGATGACACTTGCAAGCTGGTAGAAAATAAACATGAATGAATTAGACAACTGTATTGTGTACAGTTTCGAGAAATGATATAGAACATACTTTCAAAAGTAAACTTACGGACTGCGCCATTGTGAATAATGGCGGACATACTTCCAATAAGCCTCTCGCATACTTCAGGAAGTGTGCGCTCTCCTACCGTTGTTCCCAACTCAAAACAACCGTATTGTTGAAACTCTTCTAAGTGTGACTTGGAGCAAAAGCTTGGGAGGGAATCTATTTTAGGAATGAGACCCAGCTATAATACAAGACATAGGATAAAAGGACTGTTAATAAAGTGGAATGACCTAGTCAATGGTAACCTTTTATTCCTTATTATTGATCTTGCATGGACAATATTGTCTTAAGTCTAACTCATTTAAATCTTACAGAATCAATTAGGATGAATGAGCCAGACAGATGATTGACATTAGGCTGCTTCCGAAAAGTGACCTCGATGTGATATTGATCCCCTTGGTGAAAACACAATGGAGCATCCAAGGTGACTGCCCTAAATGTGAAGAACAAACCTTGATCCATAAAAAACAATTATAAGTAAATAATGTGTTATAATAAAAAAAAGACCTCACCTTGAAGTCCCTGGAAGAGTAAAGACTTTATCTGATGGGTCATTTGGACAACTTCCATTTCCGGATCTAAATGACACAACATGAAGAGTTGCTGTCCAGTCGTCAGCAGACTGCAATGATTAGACAGTCTATTGTAACCATGAATTTGTAGTAGACCCAAACATGAAACAGAGAAATATCTGACCAACCTCCGGCTCATAGCGGATGATTATATAGTATTCAAGGGTTGATGGAACATTGGTGATGGCAAATCTGAATCCCGCCCCATCCTGAACTCGCACAAAACCAAGTCCAGTAAAAGCGACAGACTTGTCTGGGGTACGCCGTCTCGGGATGATTTGAAGAGATGAGCCTGGTTCTAAGCTTATGGTTCTCTGCAGGACCAGGTTTGACATTCATTTAATCAATCAATTAATTAATTTTACCCAAAAGTTGGGTTTATCTCATTTTGAAAAAATGCTATTTGGAATTTTCATCTGAACGAACTAGTGTAACCGATAGTGACCAATGTTAGTGGCCATGTAATCATTCACCTGGTCTTGTCTTCGTCTTCTTGCTTGTCGTTTTTCCTTCTTGACCACCACAATCTTTCTGTTGATTATCTTGAATTCATAACCCTTCTGTCTGAAGTAATGCTCACAGATCGGCAGGGTAACAGGATACTGTGAAGGGTCAGGTGTGACATCCGGGGGTATGGTGGGCTTAGGATCCTCAGGATTAGGGGTTGGAGGGGGTTTGGGGGCAATTGGGCACAAAGGAAGTTTGGTTGGTCTTTCAGGTTTCACTAATGGCAGAGCCACCTACGTGAAAGAAGGAGGACAGAAAGATAAATGAATGATGAGTTTTTTTTGTGAATGATCCCTTTTAGGGGTCAAAATACTACAGTACATCAAAGCTCAAGACTTTGTATGAACTGTATTACCAAGACATTTTTATCAATTTGATAATTTACTTTAAAAAACACAAAGGCTTAAACCAATCTGTAGAGCCATTAGAGAGCTTGTTGTATGTTCATATTAATGAATAAGGACATAAATGAGTATAAAATGTTCATCATAGTCACCAGAGGTACTGCGTTCTCAGCTTCATAGATATAGAAATCAAGTGGCGCCAAGAAATATCCAACAGCGGGGTCACTACATCTCAGACCCACCATGTTTGGCCTGCATTCACATTGCCCATCTTCTGAACATCTGCGTTGACAAACACACAGCCTTGTTGTCTAAAAAATATTCTGACATTCAATGTTCACTGAGAAAAAAAGCTGCAACATACGCAGTTCTCTGGGCTCCACCAATGTCACAGTCACATGGTATACAGCCATACACTGTATTTCCTAGACCCCAGTAGCCTGGCTGAAAAACAATGCATTTATAGTGTTTCTTTGATATAAGCAAACTTAAGGTGTGTGTAGTGTAATTAGCTTACCAGACACTCATTACACTGTGGGCCGTAAGCAAAGTGCTCACAGATACATCTTCCTGTGGTCTGATCACAAGGGTTGCCAGTGCTTATGGTGCCCAGGAAATTACAACCGCACACTACAAATGGATAAATAAATAAATAAATATATTTTTGAAATGTAAAAGACTTGTAAATGTGAGCCATAATGTGTAGTGAATATGAGTGGGTTGAGTTCTCAGTATCGCCACAGGGAGTGTTTTTGTGGCTGTTAGGGAAGTTTGTCATCTAACATACATATTGTCCCTTATGGCTTGTCCACACCAGGAAAATGTTTATGGGCACATATAGGCAGCCTTTTCCAAAGTTCATACCCAAGTGATTATCACTGACGATAACCGTAGGTTCACACCGCCGCAGGCAAGAACGTCAAGACTTCCGTAAGTCCTTCATTTTCAATGTGAGCCTGCGACGAGATGCTGTGCTGCCTGTCCTTGACAGCGAGAGCGTCAAGGAAAGTTAAAATCAGGTCAACTTTATGGTAATGAGCTATGACACTTCAGCAGAAACAAATCAAGAATTAGAAGTGCCCCGTTTCAGAGGAGTCCAGAGAACGCAGTAATGCAAAACTTTGGAGGAGAAATTAATTATTGCTGTTTCGATTTTGTGTATACTGATATTTTTTTATCATACATGAACATAAATGGGTACACAAATTAAATAGATGTGTGAATAAACATGTTTGTAATCTTGATTTTTTTGATGTGCATCTACATCGTGTGTGTGCAATTGTTTGCGTGCTTGTGTGTGCGGGAGCACACAAAAATGTTCCTGGTGCAAAATATTTTAATTCATGAGGATAACTTAACTTGTACTTAATAGTAAGTCTGCATGATCAATTTGTTTGCAGCTCATTTAAATAAAATGTACAAGACAAGATGGTAGATTTTCAGAGCGCCAAGAGACTCAAGAAGCATTCTGCTCCAGCGTCTGTGGCTCATGACGCTCTCACCTTTGGCGGTCTGAACGTATGTTAAATGTAGAGAACATTCAAAAATCATTTACCGACAATAGATGGCGCCTTTTGAAATTATCTGGGACACAATGTGGCCCAGCCAACTTATGCTTCTGACACTGTTTTGTCACACATAAGAAGTCTACATCCTCTTCGTCATTGGTATCACTGTTTACTAGTCAAGAAAATTTGTAAACAAATGCTGCAGGTATGCGAACAAATGTGATCTCATTGGTAAGCCATCTCTAAAAACCCTGCAACAAATAAAAAGAGCCAGAGGAGTTTTTTATATTACACTTTACACCCCTGCCATTTGGGCATTGGTGTACTCACTCACATTATTGTCGTGTCAGTGTGAAAAGCCTTTGTACTGAAGTATTCACTAAATTCCAGTTCTTTTATTATTCCAAAATAGGACTGTTTTTTAAATCAGTTATGCCTACAGTTAATACTTTTTAAAGGGATAGTTTACCAAAACATTCTTAGCGGTAGATAAAGAATTAGTAGATATTTCTAGAAACCAGTATCAGTATATATATATATATATATATATATATATATATATGGAAAGTGTCCTGTAAGTGTCCTTCAGCCTTCTCTGCTTGAGGAATACATACACTGACAGCCACTGGGGTCGTCCCGGCTGAACCCATAGAAGCCAAACTTGCATCGGTCACATCGCTCTCCTTCCACATTCTGTTTACACACACACTGACCAGTAACTGGATCACAGAGTCCACTTTCCACGGAACCATCTGGATTACATTCACAAGCTGCAAGTGGAATATAGTAATGTTAAAATTTATATTGTTCCTGCATATACCCCCTAAGTTTTATATACACCATTTGCAGACCCCAAACCACACACTTTATTCCATAAAAACTTACGTATACAGGCATCAGCGTCCTCTAAAAGGCGCTGGGGGTCCTGGTAGTAATAAGGCGCACACAGCTCACACTGAGGTCCAACGCGGTTGTTTCTGCAGTTCTCACAGACACCACCGCTTACCGCCCCGGTGGCCAGGTATCGGGACAGCTCAAAGTGACACTTCTCTGAGTGACCATAACAGTTACACCCTAAAAATCAGTAAACAAACAGTTTACAGATTAGGAATTAATATATTAAAATATACCGTGTTTTTAGTGTAATATGGTAAACGTATCATAACATTTACATTATATTTTCCCAGTATGTTGAATGAGCAAAAAGAGATCCGAAGATTACATTAAAATTAATCTGTCTTACGTCTGCAAACATCTGAGTCTGTTTCTCCACCTGGCCTCCAAGGGGCATCATGGTAAAAGTCTTGACATCGCTCACAGTTGTACCCTTCTGTATTGTGTTGGCAAACACATCTACCATGCACCTTGGCGTAAAGAAACAGAGGGAGGTAGAAATTCAAAGATTTAAGACAAAAATTGGGAAGAAAAATAAGGCATGAACAACTGCTTTAAGTGAAAGTTGCTAGTTTACAAATAATATCCAAGACAAATACACAGGTAATGATTATAATTCATTTTCCTTAAAATTTTGAGAAGAATTAAACCAAAGAAATGGTTTAATTCGCAATGAATATGGCTGTAATTTTTTTATTCTAGAAATTTGAGATGAAATTGTATGTTTAAACAAATATGAAGTTAAAAACATAGTTTCTTTGTTCTTTATGTGACATAAGATATTCTTTGGTTATTCAGGAGATCTTGGAATGTAAGGATTTATTATGAAATGACAGCTGTTTATAACAGATTTTGGTATTCTGGCGACTTAAGATAAGCAACAGCTCATGCAAGGTGTAAAGATGAAAGATTGTTGCGGTGTTACTTTTTTATGTGTTAAAAGTAATCATCCTTCCAAAAATAATAATTCCAGTGTCAATTTCTCACCTTTGGAATCTTTAGAAATGTATTCGTTCTTATAGACACAGTAAAATATATTTTAAAGAATGCCTGTAACATAACAGTTGTTGAACCCATTGACTACCATGGTTGGAAGGATTATTTTATTATTTTGTTCTATTGAACACAAAATTAGATTTTTTGAAGAATAAACCAAATGCCAAATTAAATTTTTCTTGCTATGGCAGTAAATGTCAACCGAAAGCAGTTTGGTTACAAGCATTTGTCCAAATATCTTTCTGTGTGTGTCCGAACAAAGAAATTTGTACAGGTTTGAAATGACTAGTGAGTAAATCATGAAAGAATTTTGTAATTTTGGGTTAACTAATTTAGATTTCAACAAAACTAGTAGAACTCACCATGCCAGGCTCACTAAAAGTGTCTCCACGTTCGCTCTCCAACGAGACACACTTACTGGCGTGACCGTTGCAAAAACAGGTTCCCCGAACCACCATCTCATAGAGGGCATAATAATACTTGTCTTCTGGGTTTCTTCTCCGCCGTGAGAGCAGCGTGTCACCCAGGGTGAAGAGACGTGTGAAGTTTACACGCAGGTTTGTTATAGTGATCAACTCTGAGACGAGGGAGATGTTACTGGTGTCATTTGTGTTGATTGACGGTACATATCATTGTACGGCGTACTGTGCAAAAGCACATCAGTACTTTCTTTAGGTTAATGGTCTAGGTGGTGTGTTATTAGAAAATAAAAGTGGACATTTCTAAACATTTATTTTGTCTTATTTGTTTGCAGTGTTCGACTTTGTACCTAGGTGTCTTAAAATGTCTTGAAGTACATTAACACAGATCTTCTGGATTTAATCTGTGTGTAGTTTTCTCTCACTTTTGATCATGTAATAGATGAAATAGATGTTGACATAAGATCTCTGTGTGGAACACCGATCTTTTGGGAAAAAAAACCTCAACAGATTTTTACAAATAACGGTCAAATGAATGTTTAGAATTGTAATCTCATATTTTCTAGTGACACACAACTCTAAATGATACAATTAACTGTTTTAAAACAGTGATTGGGGTGAAAATACTGACATGTCTTTGCTCAGGAAACTTTGTAATTGCAAATGATAAACGCAACAACAAACATCAGGATCATAAAAAATGAAAGAGACATTTTTTGCATTTAAAATACTTCATATCTTTTGTTATTGACATCAAAGATGCTTTTGTTTTCATCTGTGCTTTAACAAGATTCATCTGTCAGTTGGTAGATGGCAGCCAAATTAGACAGATGCCAACATGGACATGTTGTTTGATGTACAATGTTCCTTGAAAACCGCAAGCAAAAGTAAACAAGATCAAATAAGAACATCCTAGTCTAAAATATATGTAAAACAAAAAATGTGTGGGAGAAATAATCAAAAAATTGTATATCACTGAAGGCATGCAGTTATTTTTGTTTTCATAATTTTAATTCATTTCAATATATTTTCCAAAGCGTAATTTTTAATCATTTTCTATATTTGTATTTAATTTACAAACGTAGAACTGTCATCATTTATCTGAGAACAAAGGCAACATATATGTTATGGCATGTTAAGATTAACTGTGAATGTTTGGAAGCTCTTCAACTTGACTTCATGACCTTCACTAGCTGAACATGCCTTTGGGGAGCATTCAGCTGCTTTGACATCTTTATTACTTTGTTTGTTTTTAAACCCAGAAAAAAGTTTTAACAAGCCACAAACCTTGTATAGTGGGGTTGTATGGATCATGGATTTCAAAGCTTGGATCTAAAGCTTTTAATACCACCTGAATGAAATACATAGATAAAACGACTTTTTGTACAAAATACATTTTCAAAGAAGCTGATTATTTAAGAATCATCTTGATTTTACCTCCCCATTGGTGGATGGTTCTGCACCAGAATAGCGACTATCGCATATGGTGTCATCAACGCTATCCGCTGGCCATTTGGGGATACCGGGAAATGAGCTGTCGCAGTCTTCTGCAAAGTACCGGAAAACCTTCCAGGTTTGGCCGAAGTCTTTAGACCTCTCAACCAACATGGCAGCAGGCCGGAAACTCTTGTTTGGCAAGAACATGTTGCAATAAATTGTAAAAGATACAGAAATTAAACTTAAAAGGGCTGAATGTACCTTGAATGTCAGAATCAGATGACTAAACTGAAACATTGCTTCCAGGTCCAGCTGAATGCTGACTTCCTGCACACCTGAGATTTAAGGTTCATAATTCGTTTCATTTCATCTATGATAAATCTTCAAGCGTTCATGATCTCCATGCCAAAAAAATTACCAAATTATCCAAAAACAATTTCCTCCTATGAGAAACACACCATTCTCAGACTGCCACCATCTCAACTTGCGTTCGGGTTCGAAGGTGGTGATGATGTTCTCTATGCGATGGCTGTTGGAATTTTGATAGGGATCGAAGGGGCTTCTAGAGTCACAGATGAAGCACTTCTGCTCATTCTAAATTTTGAGAAATGGATAATACTACTGTTTAGAGTTAAACAATGTGATGCAATACAAACATTTTTTTTACTTTACATCCTACCTTTAAAGGGATAGTTCATACAAAAATAAGTTCTGTCATCATCTTATATTTCTTCATCAGATTAACTATGAGAAAAATATTTGAAAGAATACTTATAACAAAACCGTTCTTGGGCCCAATTGTATGCAATAGCAGTAAATGCAACTTTATAATTGTTTGTTGTCTGTTGAACCAAATTTTTATTTGTAATATTGACCATTATTGTCATTTTATCTTACTATGGTACTCAATGGGGTCAAAGAACTGTGTTGTTTGTCTCTTTGTTCAACATAAAGATTTGTATACAGGTTAGGAACAACTAGAGAGTGACAAATTCTTCACAGAATTTTCATTTTTTGGTGAGCAATCTCTTTACATTTTTTGCATTTTGTGCCACTTCAAAAATAAAGAAATTTAGAAAGGGTAAAAGCATAAAACGAAAAAAAATCTTTTGTGAGTTTTAGCTGTCTTTATGCAAATCATGTGTATCATGGCTCTACTAAGAGTATGGCATTTACAACGCCAGAAACATGGGTTCGATCCCAGGGATTGCACATACCCAAAATCAATATTTAAAAAAAATTTTTAAATATAATGCAATGTAAGTGGCTTTCGATAAAATCGTATGCCAAATGCATAAATGTTGATGTAAACATATAGTCACATTTAAAATATACATACCATATCTTATTAATTATATATTTTGGGGGATTCCAAGGCATTCTGTCACAATCCCTATTCTCATATTACAAATGAATAATATTTAAAGTATCAGTATAATGTTATTTTAATTTTAATGCTCATTAAGCCACGGTCTATTTTTTATACCAATCAGAAGATTCATAGTGGTGCCTGAACGATTTTGTGGACTGTACAGCATATTATCTCTCTCTTACTCAAAATCATTATTAAGGGCCTCATGCTTTTCCTAAAATTGAAAAGTAAAAGGTTGTAAAGCATGAGAACAATTAAGTGTAAATTCATTTTTATTTCAGTTGTAGGCGTGTTTGAACAGGACTCCTTCATTACACGAATAATCTCATCTAAATACCTGCTAAACCAACTGAGATATACAGCCATTATCACTCAGGTATTATATCACTACTGCAGTGAAGAAAAGTAGTGCAAACATGAGCCATAAGACACACCCACATAGTAAGGGAATCAACCGTATAGGGCCGGGGGGAGATATATGATGGAGGCATAAATTAGTCTTGTGACAGAGAAAATGAACTGACCCATGCGACAGCAAAAAAGGCACATCTGAACTTGTCTTTAGTATGTATTACCCAAAGGGGACTATCTTAGGATAAAACTGATTTGTAAATATTTTCCATTGAAGGTTTGGCTGTTTTTTGCTTAAATTATGGATCATGTAAACTGTTAATTCCAGGCACATGTCTTGTTACATTTGGGAAAATCGCAATCATTGTTCACATTATATTCCAGTCACACTAACTCTGAAAACATTAATTTTTTCACATGCTCCTCAATGACATTTAAAGCCCTGCAGCACTTTTGTTTTGACAACTGACCTCCAAGTATCCCAGGATGCAATAGTTTTGTTGCCTGTAGAGACCACAAGTAGAGGATGCCGTGAGCTTGGAAGCACGGCCCAACATGAGGTCACCGAGGTGAGGATAACACGAATTCCCCTCACACTCATCTTGAAGGTGGACTGGGGCTGCAATCACTATAAAGCAAAAATAATCCAACATTTTTTTATCTTTTACTTGTACTCATTTCAAAATTGTACAACTTTCTTATACATAACACAAAATATGATATTTTGGAGAATGTTGGTCAAAGAACGACACTCGATGCCATTTACATCTATGATGTAGACAAAAATCTACTGTTTAGATTTCTTCTAAATATTTTTGTGTTTCACAGTAATATACAGGTATACATTGTATAGTGTTTTTTCTTAAAACAATTTAAGCATAAGAAGAGTAAATTAAATTTAGATAAATGTAAGCAAACTTTGATTGACTTAAATATTTCTACTAAGAAATTAAAAAAACATTTTTTTTGATAAATTCAAAAGAATTGATCAAAAATATTAGTTGGATAGTGAAAATATATATTATTTATAAATATACATTTTAGAGATATGAAATGTTAGATTTTTTAATAATTTTCCACTAAAAGCTATAAAAATATTTGTAAAAGATTTTATTAAGTTAATATCACTTTTTTTTTAATATCATCTTTTTGTGATATTTGCTAAGCGACATGAAGAGTGTAATGTGAGAACAGCTGTATTTGGTATGATTTTAAATACAGGGCTAGACATAAACCCATTAGATGAAAAAGAGGTTAGTGCCCAAGCCGTTGACTTGCACAAGAGCATTTGTGCCATCATATGACACAAAGCCTGAAGGGTTGGTATCCCTTGACTATCTGATCCCCATTCAACCTCACACTGTTTTATGGCAACCAGTTTATAGATGTATTTTGCATAACAGCAGGCTAACTTTGAGTGATGTTTTTTTTGTTCAAACTAGCTCTGTTCAAAAAACTGCAGAAGTATGCAAAAAAATATGCAGAAGAAATGCATCTGACGAATGTCTGATGATTCAAGTGTCAACAAGCGGTAAAATTTGATCCAAGTATGGCAAGTGATCACATGTTTCTACTGATTAGACTCATATGGGTTATTTCACTGTCAGCTTACAGCACTGTCAAAAAAGACACGAGTAGACTCACAGAGTATCAGGAACGCCGGTGCCTTCAATCGAATCAGCATATCGGGACCTAAAGGATCAATGGGTGAACGGGTAAAAGAAAGATAGATGAATGAATGAAAGAAGAAGAATGTTTGGGAACATCAATGCAAAACATACATCATAAATACAGGCTCAAGATAACCATAAAGATAACCACATTTAAATGTTACTTAAAAAATAGACATTACTTTAAAGAAACCATCTTCTATATATTACAAATGTTATTCTATAGTGGCCATGTCCACTATTCTTACAAATTTATCATTGTGCAATTATAATTTTAATATATCAGAGCAACGCTAGCAACATGATCTTATACAACGATAATGACCATTGCGGACAAGAAGCACAAATTGTAACTTTGTCAAAACGTTATAGTAACTTTACTGCAAGAATGTTATGATAACTTTGACAAACCTTTTACAGAACATTAGACCGCATTCTCTTAACATTATCTATAAGCAGGCATAGATTTATTTACAAATGTTAACATTATCAAAATGTTATACCAACATTATGGCAGGAACATTATAATAACTTTGACCAAACTTATAAACAACGTTCTGGAAACATCTGTCTGTCAGACATCTTCAACAGTCAAACATAACATTCTGTCATGAAAAACTTCTCACTCAGTCAAAGCATCAAATACAGCAATTAGATGAGTTGTTTAACGCTTATGCTTTTGGAACTTACTGTAAACAGCTTGACTATGTTATTTTTTGAATTAATGATTTGACTAATTGACAAATTATAAGTTAATGGGGGTGAATAGCCTCATATCTTTATTCACAGAAGTGTTTCTTTAAGTGTTACTTAATGCACTTTATATATCAAACTCCACTGCCTATGTAGTTTTTTAGGTCCCGGTCAGTTTATTTCTATACACTACTCATTGCATGTGCTTTTAAGTATGCCACTTAATCGCTTTATGAAGATTGTAAAACAGCATATATACTTTTTTTATAAAAGTTTATAAAAGTTCAAAATAGTAAAGAAATGTAGCATTCTTCTTTACGTCAACCACCTCCCAAACACATATGCTTTAAACTACACTATTAGTGTGAGATCAGACTGTAATTACATTTCTTACTGCAGAGCCCATCAGTGTTATGTCTACAGCACACAAAAAGATACAGAACAGCCCCTGAGTGTAAAGCACATAGACCACAGGTGATTTACCACAATAAACTTATCCAAACTGATTCAAGAGAAAGCCACAATGTATTCACCTGACAACCCTGTGGTGAAAAAGCTAATTTAATAGCTAAAATGCAATGCTATTAAACTAGAAAATAAAAATCATCACGACCTAGGCCAATCTTTTCTAATAAATACCTTAGCAGAAGTTGCAATAGCCAAACAGTAAATGGTTAAAGCTGAATGAGCTTCAAGAGTCAAATGACATCATATCCTAAATGGAACAATGTATAGCTCTGAGTTATAATGTACGTGTTATTATATAAAGCTCAACAATGCACCACAGTCAGTTTGCAAAAAACGATTGGTAACTTACAAACCTTTGCAGCATCCGATTGAAAGTTCCAAAGAAGTGAGAGTTTGCCTATTGCTGGGAACTCAGGGTTGTGTGCTCGTGTGTGCGTACCTATAGCTGCCAGCCATGGATTGTGCAGTAATAACTTTGAAAGTTGAAGCTTGTAAGGACACACCTGAGATGTGTGTGTTTGTGAGTCAAAGACAAGAGAGAAAAGCCCTGGGGCTGTGTGGGAAAATAAGGATTATATTACATTGAAAGTTGATTTACACTTATCATATATAGAATACACCAAACTTGAAAATGGAAAGGGGGCTGGACACAAGACATCAGAATATTACTAACAGCAGTTTATGACAGATTATACAAACATATGTTGGTCCAGTTGCTATATTTGAAGTAATAAGAATTTGGATTGAATGCAATACTATTTGTTTAGATACACCATTATGTATAATATACTCCACCAGTCAAATCGCTTGTACATCACTCACTTATGCAGTCAACTCATCACAATTATGAAATAAAACTAAGTAAACTATGAGAAAATTTTATAAATGAAACAATAAAAAGGGTCACCTTCAGTGCAGTCACCTTTGGTTGTTGTAGAATTGTTTTCTTGTAATTTTATCAAGGCCTCTTCCGGAGAAGCTTTTAAAAGAATTTAAAAGGAGTCTCTGTCTCTACTTTGCTCTAATTGGCTGTTAATCATTCTTTAATCAAATTCATCCATTTCAAAACATTTTTATTTGTTAAAATGTAAGTTTGGAAATGGAAAAAACACGTGTACTTGCTAAATTGTGTTTTTGTCTATTAAACTCATTTCAGACATGTAGGCATACAGCTTCAGATCAAAAGTTTTTTTAAATAATGTAAAACATTTCACTCAAGTGTCTTAAATCTTGTGACTATATAGTTACTTCTGTTTGGTTGTGATTGTTAAAGTCTCAAAAAAGGAAGTAAAATAGTTTTTGTGTTTTGTGAGGGTTAAAGGTGTTGTGATCATCCTGAGGGCAAGTGAAAGTTACAGCAAGAGCAGTTTTCTTCAAAGCTTCCTCTATACCCTGAGAGAAAGCAGACATTATAAACACATTCTCTTATGAAATGGACACTTTGAATTGATAAGATTCGACAAAACAAACAACATAATTTCGTCTATAGCTAAAAATCGTGTTGCTATGTTTTTACTGATTATACTGACATTTTTTGGGAGGATGCAGTATTATGTATGCCAAAGTTTTCTTATGGATGCAAACACAGAAACATCCTGTCACAACATTTTATTTATCATTAAATAACTTTGCTTAGTGCACATTTACAATTTTGTCATCATGTGCTTTCCTTTGAATGTTCCAAACCTGTATAGAGTTTGTTATGTTGAACACAAAGAAAGGCATTGGAAGACTGCTTGGACCCAGGTTCTTGAACCCCAATACTGGCATATTTTAACAACTTTACACTTTGTTTTTCTGTTTAACACAAAAGAAAATATTTTATGATGTAGAACAGCAAAAAGTTCTGGCATATTTTGAATACCGTTGTAATTTTCATTGACTATGTTAGTCAATGGGGTCAAAGAACTGTTTGATTACAATAATTCGTCCAAATATCTTTCTCTGTGTTTAACCAAACAAAGAAATGTGTGCAGAATTGGAACATCTACAGAGTGAGTAATTCATGACAAAATAAAATTTTTTGGGTGAAGTATCAATTTGAGATGTTGCAGCTTACATCCTAAGTGACATGCTGAATATATTTTGCATGTCTGATTGCCTCTGAAGTTCAGATCAAACTGATAAACATTCAGCAGCTTGTCTACAAATCACAAAACTGCACTTTTCAAATACAGATTTTATGATCTCAGAGTCAACAGCTGTGGATAGCAGCCGCATTCCAACCAAGCCGACACATCTCTCATCCCCTTGAGGCAGGTTTTGGCATTTATACCAAATGCAAAAACATGCATCAAAACTTCACTTTGGAAACTTCTGTGTTACATAACTTCTTACATTATTTACAAAAACATACACTGACTATTTTTATATCAACCCTATAGCAATTGTTATATATCAACAACTATAGCAATAGTTGAATTTTGATAAAATTGATCAAATGTTGGCTGAGAAATTTTTTGTAGATTAGATTTCCAATGCCATTCGTGTACGAAAACAGTAGATGTGTTGTAAATATTTTAAATCGTTTTAAATAAGTTGAAGGATTTCCTTTTTTGATATACAAGCATTATAGGTTAAAAGATACCAAATAAATGAAATCAAAACTAAATCATATTAGATGTAGTCCAGATAATAATCTACACATTAAAAGTAAATATAACAAGATCAAATATCACAGGGGAAATGTAATGTATTATAAATGATTGTTTTATTACAGATTATTAAATGCAAGTCTGTTATTACCATTTGCATTTATATTAAACTGTAGCTTTTTTAATTGATTCTGAAATAAACATTAAAGCTGTGAACCCAACAACAACACAAAATGTTTAGCTAAATCACTGCCAATTTTATCCTTAAACAACACTTTTTAATCATATTATCATCTGTCATGGACACAAGGTTGTTACTTTAATAAACATTATACTGTATAGCTACAGATGTTCTTTGAGGAAAGCCAGAGTCTTCTGCCAGGAGTCCTCCTGAGCCTGACTGTGAGACACAGTCTCTCCTCCCCATACCATCATCACTACAATACAAATCAATGACATTTTAGTCAAAAATATTGACATTTCACATATGTATGATTTCATTTTGTCTGCTGACCACAAAAGATGATATTTAAAGAATGTTGTTAACTGAATGGATGCAAAAACACTCCAAGTGAATTGGTGCTGTAACTGTTTGGCTAACAAGCTTCTTTGAAATATCTTCTTTTGAGTTTGGTGGAAGAAAGAAAGTCATATAGGATTGCAATGACAATTGGGTACACTATAAAAAATGAACAAAATTAAACTGTTACATTGACTTAATAAAATCTTACATAAATAGATATTTTTAGGGGAAAATTCAACAGATAATTAAGCTTAAGTTTGTGTAATGAAAAAAGGTAATATTTAACAATTGTTTTATTAGTATTATATTCCAATATTAATTAATTTAAAAAAATACTAATATAAACACAACATTTTAACAGTATATTGACAAAATTTTAAAGCTTTTAAATTTACCAATTTTGTGTGTGAATTGTTTCCGTTAAAACACAGTAAAAAAATTGTAAGAAAGTGATGACAGAATATCAAACGAGGGTTGTAAGTTATGCACTTCTCCTTCTCTCCTTCTCCTTGAGACTATATTTATATCTTGCCTTATAAAAATATTATAGTGTAAGATAAAATTGGACTTTATCATCTTTGATGTTGTCATTTAAGAAATTAATAATTTAGCTGAATAAATTAAGTCTCAACAATGAAAGTAATTCTTAATGTACCACATGACTCACTTTCCGTGTTACATAATATTACTGGACATAAAAAATCAACCATAAACCATAAATGTGTGGGACTTTAACCTTTGGTCTTTGCCTCCAGCAGCTTGAACTCGCTGAATGGCACATGAGGGATGTAGGGCGGCTCGATCAAGTGACCCGCACCAGGATATGATAGAAGAGTTAGCAAATGAGCATTTCCAGCCTCCTCCATCATCTTCTTCATCTGGGAAAACATTGCTTGAGATTAATACCATGATGTGTATTCAGATAAAAACTAAAATTAATTCTAATCCAACTGTTGATTAAACTTATAGGATCTTGACTTACATCTGCGGCAGATTCAGATGACGGCCAGTTTTGATCATCTTCGCCGACAATTAATAAAATGGGACATTTAATCTCGCCCATCTGGTAAAAACAAACCCAGCTGCCGGAAAAACGATATTTATACAGAAAATATATTAATAAGATGTATCCATCTCTACCTTAACTTTCTTGGTAGGGTCAGGAGGAATTGGCAGCAACAAATCCCGCCAAATCAATCTCTTCTTTTCATCGTAGCGCATTTTGTCAACGTTCCTATACCAACAGAATGAAGTGGGGTATTTGTTAATCAATAACAGAGGAAATGCTTTGTAAATCTCGATAGATTTATCTATTAAAAAAACATCTTAATAATAATGCTTGCAGTGTGTTTCCTACTTATGGAGGGTTGCATAGACATCTTTCAACGATCCATCAAGGGGCATGATGTGATTTCCATTCACACAAACTACACACTTCGGCTGCAAGACATTTCAACACTGAAATTGGTGTTTTATTCTTCGTATTATATTACCTGTAGTGTAAATAAGTAATGATGGCTGTGTACCTGTAAGATCTTTGAGTATGCAGCCATAGCCAGTGTTACAGATACACCAAACGACATCGCCATCACAGCCACTTTTTCAGGACAAACTCTGGAGTGTTTTTTAAGAAACGCAAAAGCTGTCTGTGGCAAAAACATTAAAAAGACTCACAAATGAACATTTTGTCACCATTTGCTCACCCTCTAGTTGTTCCCACCCTGTTCTTTGTTCTTAACACAAATGAAAAGAATTTACTCGCATCTTTGCATTGACTTAACATTTTCATCGCAAGAACCTCATTCACGTCTGGTGTGAACGCACCATTAGAGTGTGTGTTGAGATGTCCCGCCCATTACCCAAGAAGTAACATCATGATGGCCAAATTTTACATAAATCTTTCCCTTTGAAATCACTTTTTTGTGAACTTTGAATTTTGCGACTTGTTGATGCTCAAACAGTAAGCCTACCCACTAATTAAATTTAAAGAAGTGAAATTCCACCAGACCCTTTAAACTTTGGAAGCTTATATTGAAACATGAATTACGGTTAATTGCACTGACATAAATTGTAGAGCAATACAAAACCTCAAAGTATGTGTTGTCTACATGCTCGAGTTTGCCCGAAGTATTAAGAAACCCAATGTATTCCAGTGCCAGTGAAACATAGCCGTGGGATGCCAAAAGAGCTGAATGATGCTCAGCACGACCCCCCAGTCCTCCACACAGGTCCAGCACAGCAGGAAAAGGTCCAGAACCTACATTTAACAAACCATAAAAATGTCTAATGGAGTCCTTCCAGCATATCTAAATGTAGATACATTTATCTTCTTTTATCTAAAAGTACTTTACTGGTAAAATGTTTGAGGACATCATACTTATGCATTCATACATTCGCACAGTTTAGAATAAAATTAAACTCTTGAAAATAAAGAAATAAATAAAAGTGAACAATGTGAATTATGTTATAACAAAATATATTTGATCATGTTAAGTGTAGTCACCTTTTGACTAGCATTTGCAGAACTGTTTTCTCGGCTTGATTTATCAAGCAGATTCTTCACCCAGACATGCTTTTTAAAGAATTTTTAAGGAGTCCTCATGTATTCTCCTGCACTCTAATTGGCTGTTCTTTCTTTAATATTCAGTCGAAGTCAAACATTTAAAAAACATTGTTGTGTCATAAAAAACACAAATGTTTGATGGAATATATATTTTTGTCTATTAAACTTGGGAGGTGAAGATGTTTCATTTGGCAGATGTTATTTAGAAAAATTAATTAAACAACCTCTTAAGCCCAATTTGGAAGAAATCTGTATAAATTCACACCTGGAGGAATGAAGAGAGTCCCTTTTATTCCCCCCTCTGTCACTTCAACTCTATGAACTCCAGGGGTCAAATACATTCGCTCCACAGAAGCAGATGTGAGGGGAATGTGATGCTTATAGATCTTGTTAAGATGTCCTTCATATACAGAAATGACCAGCTTAACTGGTGTTTGGACGTTCTTCTTCTGAAATCTGGTCGAAAATAAAACAGAAAGCACAATTTAGGTGGTATCCATAGCATTGCAACACAGCTGAAAATGGTATACACCCTTCTAAAAATGCTGTATGATGGTATGGCTATGATCTTAAAACATCTGGCACAATAATGGCTTAAGAAAGAAAGCACAACTTTTACACAACTTTAGGGTCATACTATTCTTTAAAACAAGGAGATGGTTTTACTTTACCTGCAACCTGTTTTAGTTTCAGTCACAGGCCTCATGCTCCACAAAAGACCCATGGGTTTAACTCCCACAAACGTCCCACCATGACTTTCATCTCTGGAAACTTTAACATTTTGTAATTGTACACATACCTCAAAAGGACATCATTACAATGAGGATGTGTCAAAAAATGGAAAATATTTATAATTTATTATGTTCTGTACCTTTAACGGTTCCTGAAGAATCACTGATGTAATGACCAAATGCTTCCCATTCAACCCCATCATCAGAGTCAATCAATCCATGAATAGTAACTGTACAGTTAGTGGACAAGTGTTTAACCTCCACCTCAATTTTTTCATCAACTAAACAGCTTAAAGGATAAACAGACAATACAGAACTCTGTTTTATTTCTGCCATTGTTTTCAACCAAAGAGCAATCTAAAGTTTTGTAGGAAGTCACAATGAAAACAAAGGCATGTCAACGGCTTTATAGGAAGCCTTACTTGCTTTTTGTCCTATGAGGTACTTGGTAAGACTGATAGTTCCTTTTTTGGATGTAGTGTTCATGGACAAACATTAAGCCCATAAAATCATAAAAGGATATCGAAACTGGTGATAACTGATGACAAAGATGACGACTCATATGTATAGTTTAGTGTAGTTCAATTATATTCCTGGTTACTTTTACCACAAAACAGTGCCCTGCATCAAAACAAAAGTATTACTGGTTTGCAGGTCTTTGGTTTGAGGTCGACATATTTGTTTCTTATGAAACACAAGCGGAACGGTATCTGATGGCAAAATGCTCAGCTGATATTTGCTGATATAATTGGGAAAACTGGGCTTTAAGTTCAAGAGGTCATATAAGAGGTCATCTTCTGAATTTCCTTTGGTTTGTGATGAGCAGGTCATTGGTTTAAAGCCTTTTTTAAATTGAACACAATCTGGAAACATTCTTGGTTGTCAGAATACCTTCTTCTGCTTTAATTTAAATATTTGTAATATAAGCCGGAAACTCAAAGAACCCGCCTCCTGTGATTTTAAAAGTCAGCAGTGTAAATATGACTCATATAAAGCTTATATGAGTCTAAACTTTCTCATGAAATACTGGGAAAGTGTAATATATCAATGGGGTTAATTTTGGGGCAAAATCGGACACCCGCCTTAATTGCACCCCCCTTATACATATGCATGGTAAAACAATTATCTTGATGCATGCACGACATTGTTTTCGTTCATTGGGGTCATTTGATCCTATCTGTAAATCTTTTAAAAATAAACCTTCTCTTAATTATTTATTATTAATTAGCTTTTCTTCATGAATATTGCCAAAAATAGAACACACAACAATATCAAGTTCAAGTTCAAGTTCAAGTCTGCTTTATTGTCAATTATTCCACATGTACAGTACATACATACAGAGAATCGAATTTGCGTTACTCTCAGTCCCCCGGTGCATACACATAACACTAAGTAAATAGATAAAAAATATGGCATTAATGTTATAGTTTAATAAATAACCAAGTAAGGCATAAACGATTGTCAGGCAGACTTGACCTTTTAGCTCCTTTAAATATCTTCTAAAATAATAAGTAACTGAAAAAGTGTAATAATACAACAAGAGTGTCAAAATGTAAATCTTTAGACCGATGATGACACATATTCAATACACATACTAAAAATAAATTATACTTTCCCTTGTTCATTCATTAAAATATTCATATTTTTAAAGGAGAAGTTAATTAAGGTGGCGTTATACTATCTAATTGAACAGACTCATGGTGCTCCTCCAGCAAATATGAGCTCCAGGGCAGCTTGGATGTCTCCACCTGTGGCCTGCAAGGCTCTCAGGATGAGCTCCTCATCACGAATGCCCATGTCCCGCAACTGCTGAAGCTGCGACTGCCACTGGTTCTATAAACACATGTTTATCTATGTGGATGAAGTTGATCTCTTCAAGTGATAACAAATCAACTTGATAAACATTTTTAGAAACAAACCTGTGGCTTAGAAACTGATGAAAATGTTTCACCTGGTCATTGCCCTACATGGAAGTAATTCACACTGACAGCTCCTTATTTGGTTAAGAAGCTCATAGATAAACGTTTAGCATAAACACCTTACTGGTTATTGAACCTGATGATAACCAAAGACGTTTATTGCTTAGTCTCACGAAATTCAAACTGGATTGTAAAAGCTGATAAATAGTATTCACTGATAGATGAAAACTAAACAAGGTCTGTAAAAATCAAATACTAGGTTTACATTTGCAACAATAATGTGATTATTTCCAATAATCTAAATAAAGACTTAATAGCAATAAAAATGTTTTGAATACTATTAGAATAAAAATAAGATGGCATTACCCTTATTCATATTACTTTTAATTTATTTTCTGGATGTTTGATTTTGTTGAAAGTGTTTATATAAAAGGAATCATTCACCTGAATATTGAGGTTCTGTTAAAACATTTTCACTGTTAAGTTTTTCAAAATCTGTATTAATTCCTTTATTCTAAAAAACACAGAGAAAGATACTTAGAAGAATACTTGCAACCAAGGTTTTCTTGAAAACCACTAACTTCCATATTAGGAAAAATTCCTTTATAATTTTTGGTTGTGTTGAACAAAATAAGATATTTTGTAGAATGACTACCATTTTCATTTTACCTACTATGGTTGTCAAAGGGATCCAAAGGCTCTTTGGTTAAATATCTTTCTCTGTGTTCATCCAAACCAAAAAAAATGACACTGGTTTAAACAACAAGAGAGTGTATAATTCTTGACAGAATGTTTTATAGCTAATACTGGTTATTCACCTGTAAGCTGGATATGCTAGACACCTGAAGTGCCTGCTGCAGGGCCTGGTTAAAGAGATCATTTGTTATAGGGGTCCCTGCAGGGATTGGGGACACACCTGAAGCGGGACCCTAAAAACACACACATAATATGATTTTTGAGCTTCAGTTAATCACATACACATAGTGTAGAGTTATGCAGATACCTGCACCTGGTTTCCTGTAGTTGGTGTGGGAGCGCTGCTCTCGGGGGTGCTGGCGAGGGCCAGAGCTGTGGCCAGCTCACTTTGAGTGATAGGTCTGGGACCCACAGCTCCATTATAACCAAGCGAGGCTGGTCTCATGCCTGCAAAACCACTAGAAAGATTGGCAGGTCCACCACGATTTCCCTACATACAGTCACAGGGTTATAAGAAAACAGTATTAACATGGAAAATGTAAATATTGTGTAAGCTTCAAATCTTACTAACTAACCGATTGGAATTCTTCTTCATCATCTGACGCTCCTTCGAAGAGGAAACCACCTGAAGAGGTTATTAAAGTTTAGTATAACCGTCAAACATTTGTCAATTAAATCAAATTAAATATCTGTAAATCTAAATACAAAATATATTATTGCAAATAAAATAAAATAAAATAAATCAAGGAGCTCTTAAAAAACTAATGAAATAATTCGAAATTGATTCAAACAAGCAGTTTTAAATCGATGGTTCGCTGAAGTAGTCAAGTTTGCTGTTTATTTATTCACCCTAAGGCCATCCGAGATGATTTATTAGAACAATATATTTTAGAACAAAAATATTTATTAGAACATTAAAGAAGTGTAAAGGTAAATCTGCAGCACTCTAGGCTTTTTTTACCCTAGGATTTATATCCAAAACAAGCCTGTCCCCCACGACACCTAGTGCAATATTAAAGTCTTGTGAAGTAAAATGATCGATCGTAAAAATGTGATCAGGCCTTTTGTCAAAAGCTGTGGAAAAAAGATTGTTTTTTAAAAATAAGGTTTATTGCAAAAAGGGTTTAATTCAGTTCACAAGATGTAAATATGTCACCGGATGCTGAGATAATGCTTGTGTTGGGTATTTTGTGCTATTTAGAATATCTGGACACATGTAGAACAGAGGACTGTGTTACCTAGAAGACTTCCTTATGTTCTACAAAAAATTTGACTGTAATCAATCGCTGTAATAGACATCAATGTCCTTTTGCAGTTTAAACCACCAAAATGATCTTGAACTTTGCTTCCGTTCAGACCCACCCACCTGGCATGTCACTATAAGAGCTAGAAGACACATTTCTGGAGGAGTTGGCGCTCTGTTGGGGTGGCACGCTCCCTGCCACTGAGTGCAACACCAGGATGATGGCATTGACCAGTGCAGGATGGGAACTGACCAACCTGGTGGGAAAATTCTTCTCTGTTTACCTTTTCTAATGCAGCATATTATTTATGTAGCATTTAAATGGATTTAAAGTGATGAAATAATAATTCATCATTTATTTATCCTTGTGTCATTGCAAACTTATATGACTCTGCATAACATCACAAAAATACTTTTTGTGTTCTTCAGAAGAAAAAGATAACAAAAGAAATTACAAAATATATGTTGTTCCTTGTCATTTTATCCGGAGGATAAATGTACGTTTTGTCAGGATAAAAATATGTATGTTTGCTTAATAATATTTTTGTCTATTAAACTAGTTTCAGACATTTAGTCATACACCTTTAAATACAAGGTTTTTAGAAATAATGAGAAACATTTCACTCAAGTGTCTCAAAACTTTTGACCGGTAGGGTTTTAAATGACACAAGGATGATTAAATTAATTTTGGGTTAACGTTCCCTTTAAATGTGATACTGATGGTGTTCACTCACGTGTCAAGCATGTTTGGGTCTGTACATTGTAAGAAGAGGTCTTTGTCTTGGAGCACCCCTAAAATTTGGAACAACAAACTTACGTTATTCTTAATTAGATGACACATTACAAAATAAGTTTACTTTTATTTACCTAAAGCCACTGGATCTCTGCTCAACCCGGGTGTCGCAACTATAATCTGATCCAGAGATTCCTTGTTGTTCAGCATCTTGAACACCTGGCAAGGATAAAACAGGTTCTCAAGGTTAATGTTGAATGTGCTGGCTTCTGATTGGGTGGTTAAGTTGCTAGTCAACCTACTGAGTCTCTGTATGCCGTGCTGGTGTGAAGTGCTGCCTGTAAGACACGAAATTCCCTTGCTGCTGCAACCTTGTCGACTGGTTCTGGGGTGTGAACACGGTGCAATACAGATATAAGTGTTTCTGGTACCAGGAACATTTATTTAAAAGAACAGTTCACTTAAACTTTCATGATTCTGTGGAACACAAAATGAGATCTTTAAACAAATTCTACAGGTAATATTTTAGTAAATGGACACGGGGACTCGAAACAGTAGTCTGTACAGATTCAGCGAAAAAGTCATTAAAAACTGAAAATACTTGTAATGCTTGGAACAGTTGTAGGATTCCAATAGTAGGGTAAATTACAATGGTTGTTAAAAGTAGTCCAGAATTTTTTCATGACCTACATTAATCACACTATCTCATTTTATGTTCAACAGTGTTAAAGTATGATTCCTAGTATGGTGTTTAATAGGGTCCAAGAACCGTTTGCTTTAAATCATTCTTCCAAATATCTTTGTGTTTATCAAAACAAAGACATTTATACAGCTTTGAACCACTTAACTGTTAGTAAATCATGACAGAATGTTTATTTTTGGGTGGACGTTGCTTTTCCCTGACCATGGCAGTATCCTTCTCATTCAGTTCTACCTAACACCTTCCTTGGTTTGCCACAGAAGAACACACATAAGGGTGAGGAAATGACCCTTATGGCCATTGGAAACAACACTCACCAGGCTGAATCTCAGACTCTGGCCATGACCTTCTCAGGATATGCACAGTAGATCCAGACTGAATTCCATAAGACTCTAGAGTCAAGTCATCCTTCAACTTTCTTCCACAGTACACCAACTCTGTGAAACAAAAAGATTTGTTTCGTTTCCTTAAAACACGTTTCATTACAACGCACTTTGCATCACCATAAATGGGCCATGTCAAAGCTTACCCTTAAAGTGCCAGTCGGATTATAAACCTCAATTTACATTTCCTTTTTTGTGTTTTTGTGTACGTTAGTAACTGTAAGCAATCTGTAGTTACAAATCCCAAAGTTCACGATAAAGCGAGTTATCATCTTTAACAGAAATCAGATGTCTTGGACTACAACGAACACCAGGAGTGTAGTCATCAAGTTATTTCCGTGACGTTTTGTTATAGATCTGTTACGAAAGTAACTGGATTTGCATTTTGCGTCTTGTCACTGGTGGTGAAACAGTCACTGACAGCTGAGATGACCAACACCAGTAGACTTAACTGTTTGACCAATCAGCGGGCACTGGTTGGCGGGACTTTAAGACTCTGGTAATAAATACGAGTGATTTTTAGACATGAGGAGAGACGTGAAGCAACCAGGTAAATAATAAGACTAATAATTCGTGCTTTGAATATTTTATGGAATTCATTTATAGTTGAGGACACAAATGACACAATTATTATTATAATTATTATGTTTTTATCACTACCTTAGTGGGGCACTTTAAGAAAATGAACCATGGTTTTCCTATAGCAAACTTTTAGCGACCATTTAGTATATTTATATGTGACAATACCTTTGAAAAACATGGCTAAAGTTGGAAGCATTATGTGTGATTTTGCCTATTAATTTGACCATGATTTTAATCTTTGACATGGTTTTACTCAGTCAATATTGAAGATGTCAATGTAATATACTTACAGAATGTCCTTTACATTGTGCAGAATGATTTTATGTGTAAAAACGGATTAAATGCATAAAAACAAAAATACCAAAACAAACACTATAAATGGGTATTCGCAGGCAGGAACACTGTATTCATAACATTCCACTAAATATTACTAAGATAAAACCACAGTTATTGTGTGAGCGTAGCAAAATTGGGAAAGGTGACTACCATAAGAAAGTAATGTTAATGTAAATAATAATATAAAAATATAAAATAATATATATATATATATATATATATATATATATATATATATATATATGTGTGTGTGCGTGTGTGTGTGTGTGTGTATATATAATATAATAAAATAATATATAAATGGGTGTAATTAGTTATATAAATGTCAGTTACATTTTATTCTTAATAAAAAACAACTATTTCTGCCCAACTTTTATTTGGGAAAGTTGACTACAAAAAAAAGTAATCGTACGAAACAGATCTTTCCCATTTATATTCGTCTAGATAAAGACGGTTGTTTTAAACATTGAATATTATCAAGTAAAATAATAAAAAGATATTTTAATGTAAATAAATAATATAAATATATATTAATATATAATATATACTAAATATATATATGGGTGTAACCTAGTCGTATACATCAGTTACATTTCATTCATAATAAAAACAACTATTTCTGCCCCACTTTTCTATAATGTTTGCATATGCAGGTGAAATGCCTTCATCTAATGCATACTTCAAATACTAATAATATATAGCACATTTAATGCAAAATAAATCTAGAATTTTAAGATCAAGATTGCAAATGATGGCCTGCATGTCACCAAAATACCTAAATAAAATAGTAATAAAATGTGCCAAAGCCTAAATTTGCTATTGTGTTTTTAACCAATGGGATGAAACAGACATGACACCCATGCATCATACACATATATACATTACCTATGAGGTCAGGATCTGGTATATCATCTGGGATCTGTGCAGAAATGAGCTGTTTGAGAGTAGAGATCAGATATTCTCCAGGAGGAACATCTCCAGGTTCAGTGTCAGGAAACTGCAGGATTGACTTTGGCACTGATGGCTGATCCACCAGTTTAAAGGACAAACGCCACTCACATGCAGCCATTTATATAGTGCACGAGGGACACTTTCACAATAAACATGCACAGACTAAATTAATATCTCTGGGAAATATGTCAACAAGAATAAATGACAGATAAGACAGTGTTGTCATCAGTGTGTGCTGGGATCTTGCCGCAGGGGTTGCTGGGAAATGTAGTTTCTTGTTAACAGATTGTAGTACTCGCATCTGAAGATAGAGGGCAGTGTTGCCATGAGAAAAAAACTGAACAGTTTTACATTTGCATTTAGTCATTTAGCTGACGCTTTTATTTGGTGGTTCAAGCTTATTTTCAGTTATTTAATATTAATACAAATACAAAAATATTTGTACAAAATTATTTTATTTTGTACAAAAATAATACAAAATAATTTTTACAACAAACTTTTTTTACATTTAAGGTTGGATCGCTGCCAATTTGCTATTAAGCAAGCCATATTTGTAACTTTTGTAATAAAAATACATACATAAATGTTATACATACATACATAACAAGCACGCATAATAAATTATTTATTATATACTTTCCTTGTCGCCTGTCACAATTAAAAACACATAAAAAACGTATAAAAATGTTCTCGTTTATTAAAACTAAACGTGCCTGAGTTGGGATTTTGCTATAAGATTAACCATTAATGTGCGTCATGAACCAGTTACAAACATCACTACTGTAACCTTCCTTTTTATTATGTGTCTTAATGCACATGGTACACTGTAAACTATTTTTCATGAGGCTTAGAGAAATATCACATTGGAAAATATCCAAATAATTTATAAAAATTGCAACAGTTAATTTCATATGTATTTTTGAAATTAATTAAGGAAAAATATCTAGGTTATATACCCCTGTTATTTTTGCGCAATTGTAAAATAGATATTTGAGTAAATCAGAGTTCCACAAAATTTAAACAGCATACTTAATTTCATGTACTCTTTTTTTAGTGTGCATTTTTTCACGAAAAATCAGAGGAAATTTTCATTTTAGTGTCGGCTTTGACAAATCTTATATACTTAATATTTGTCTGCGCACAATATAATTTACATAGAATAACCATAGAGTTCTTTCAAGTCTTCTCATATATCAGTTCTCATAGCAAGTTTGGGTTTTGGGGAGGTAAAACTGTGTTTATGCTGTCACGCCGTCATGTGCTGTGACAGATGGTCTCTTGGTTGGATACGCCTCTCAGAGAGCGCGAGTCTCTGCTCAGCTCTTCCACACTGTATAACATGGCTGACGGCGCCTTGGGGAAACCGGGCACACCAGCTATGACAGTGATGGGGCAAGAGTCCGGGCATTTCACACACTGCAAAGAGACATTCTGTTCAGCCAAACCTTGTGGTATAGGCTGATATATCAAGGGATGTGCATTTGGACCGAAAATCACCCTTGTGCAGTCTGGAAAAGCAATGTTCCAACACCACCCAACTCGACAGAGGCACATTAGTGCTAAAAATTGAAAATCTGGAAATGATGTGTGACCAGTAAATGTGGGGAGCTATGCTTCTGACTCAATGAAAATGTTTTTTGACACACTGTACATACACGAAAATGTTTAAATGTAATTTTTTTGTAAACAATTTACCCTTAAAACATATTTTAAAGTACATTTTAAAGCTGAAAGCTTAAAATTAATAATACACTTTTAAATTGTGTGTATACGTAAGTAAAAAAGTAAGTAAATCTGATCAACTTAGTAATTTTTATTATAATTCACCTAAAATATTACAAATATATATATATATATATATATATATATATATATATATATATATATATATATATATTTGTTAAACAAATACTTTTTTCCATGACATAGACTTTTTTATTTTTATTAATTAATTATGTTTTATATAACATAGCAATTAAAATTAGACCTGTATGGAAACAAACATATATTGGAATGTATGACCTGCAAAACACAGAAAAATAGATATTTTAAAGAATGTTGGTAACCAGACAAAAGTGGGGCACTCATGGACTTGTATTGGTTTTGTCCATCCAATACAAGTCAATTATTGCTGTTATTGTTTTGTTAACAACATTTTTCCAAATATCTTCTTTAGTGTTTGGCAGAGGAAGGAAAGTCATACAGGTTTGAAATGACAACAAGTTTGATGAATGACGACAGAATTCTCGTTTTTCAACTTTTCCCTTAGAACAATTTTATCAGTTGTAGTAGTTTCTGCAAAGAGATTTTGTGTGTGTACATCAATGCATCATCTTTCTGTAAGGTCACTTTACATTCAGATCACACAGTGGAGTTTGGATTAATGGAGAGGTTGAGGAATAGATTCTTTAATCAGATTAATTAGGCTCAAGACCTTGTCGGCTGAGGTCTGATGAGAATTGCCACTCTGAAGGAGCCGAAACTGCCATCAGGGAATCAGAATATATGGAATAAATGAATATTATGTGTCAATCAGAACACTCAAGGATCAATGAAGAGGCCAATAGGGTTGATTACAGCCAACCCTACTACATCTTTCTCCAGTTGTTTTGACTTGAATAGTTAACCAAGATGTACACTTCTATGGTATAGTACAGCAATTATTAACATAGAACAGATTGACATGAAGAGGTGAAGTTTATAGTCAAGTACTTCTTGTGCTAGCATACATACATACAATTTTACTATCACTTAACGTGAAACAATTCGTACCAAAAATGATCACATATTAACGTTTTAAATGTAAGTAATAAGTAACTATGATTTACTCAAATATTTCTATTAGAATTCACCAAAAATACTGATAATACAAATATAGATTTGTTTAATAAATACTTATTTTTTAAATACATACACTTAAAAATATTTGTAAACTTTTGTGAAATGATCTGTTAGATTTTTAATCAAATGTCTTAATATTTTGAAATATCAATTCAATGTTTAAATTATTAGATTTTAGTAATTTAATTAAACTCTTTATTTTTGTAATTTTTACTAAGCTATCACAACGAACTATAATAATCAATTAATTAGTTATTTTAATGAATTATTTTTTACAGTGTATTTTCTTCCTAATGTCATGTTTGTGTGTGGGTACAGCCGTACCAAATGACAAAAATAACTTAAAACCAATACACAGTTACAGTATATCTTGAATGTATATACTCATGAACTAATATAGATTAATATGAATCTTTTAAGGCTAATGTAAATATAATATAATATAATTTATGTTGGTTGCTGGTAACCAATTGTAACAGCAACTATTTAAATAAATCTATTAATGAATGTTTATTAATAAATGAACATGAACTAAGATTAATAAATGCAATTTATTGTAAGGTGTTACCTTAAGTTTAATACGGGCTGCAGTGTAAATGCAAAAAACATTCAATTGATAAAAACAATAAAAAGAATGGTGTAAACACATGTATGTCACTTTGTTACTTCAAAATGTTTCAGAATTGAATGTTTCTAATATATAGTCAGGATTGAAAGCAGAGTTCCTGGCTCACAGGAATGAATCTTGCTGGGTAATTCTCACTAACACACAACAGTTTCAGGCAGAGAGCCACGATGCAGGCAGGTTGCTGTTGAAAGACCTTGACATACCAACATCCTCAATGTTCTGTTTAAGCCTTATTATAGCAACTAATATTCCTGTATAGGGTCCCTTGATATAACTGAAGTTTTTGGTGTGTAAGCAAAGATGTTGTATAAAAAGGAACAGACTGTACTGTAAAATTATAGTATGAAATCATTTAGTTATAGGGCAATGGCAGTGTCAATACTGGGTCATGAAAAAACATTTTGTATGTAATAAATGTAAAGATAAAAGTAATGCATTCAGTTGGCATTGTAGCATATGGTTCATGAAGTGGTATCACAATAAATTATATGGCTTTAAATGTGAAAATTGTGAAAGAAAGGGTAGAAGGTATACCAAAGGTTTCAGCGGATTTATGAGTTTCCTATGTGTCTCGCCAAAACAAATTAAACACCTCTCTTGTGGATTAAGACCAACGATTTTATAACCTTTCAGTCTTTAAAATCTATACTTTCGAACAAGCATACGTATTATGTATGTATTATATGTATTATATGTATTATAGTAGCTATAATCAAACCAAAGTGACAGGTGTAGAAAATAGCACAATCTAATGTTGTTCCACATCAAGATTCATTTCTCTATTCTGTTAAACACAAACAAAGATATTTGGATGAATGTTAGCAACTGTGGCATCACGGACTACCACAACCACTCAAAGTATTGTTACTGTGGTTTTACGTGAAACAGTTTCAACAAAAATTAGTAAATTGTGAAGCTTTGAAATTAATTCCATATACTGTTAAAATGTTGTGTACATTTAAGTAAAAAGCCAATCTGATTAGCATTCCTGTTAGAATTCACCAAACCTATTAGGTGTATATTACAAATATATGTATATTAAACAAATCTTTCCATATTAGATCAATAATTTTTTTTTTCGTTTTAGAGAGATTTATTGATGGACTTTTAATCAATTATTTAAATATTTTCACTAAAAGCTACACAACGTTTTCAAAAGATTTCAACTGTGTTAGTATAACTGTTTATTTTTGTATTATTTACTAACTTACAGTAAATATTTTTTTACAGTATAAAATAATTAAAGGGTAGTCAAAACTGACATTGACTTCAATTTCAATTCTTCAAAATATTGTTTCTTTTATTCTTTGGTAGTCAGTGAAGCTAACATTCTTCCAAATATCTTTCCATGTGTTCTACTAAATGAGTCATTTATACAGGAACATGTTGAGAATGAAATGATGAAAGAATTTAACATCATGGATAAAATAACTCAAAAATGACAGAAAATAAAATTAGTAAAAGTTCCGTTGTCAACCTAACAAATAAATTCTTGCATTTCTAGTCCGACCCTTTTTTATTTTACATCTTTATTATTTGCTTTTTAAAGTATGCATTTTAAACTATTCAACCAATCTTTTATCTTCTGCATTGGCCTCTGCTTGTATAAAGAATAGAAAGGTATTCTATGGACGAGAGCCAGCACAGCATCCCTGTAAGGCATTTTGAATGATTGGCTTTTTATTAGAAAATTACATAACAGCTGTCTTTAGTTGAAATGAGCCTGAGGTAAAGCCATATGATTGAGACTCTAATTCAATTACCTCATGCACACTCACAGTATTAAACATCATGGCCTTGTGAGGTCTTTTGAAAGAATGAACATCACCACGCTGCAGTTCAGACACAAGAGTGGATAATGCCTTTGACAGGATGGGCAGTAAGTCTTTAGTTGTGGTTCTTAACTTAAACATTCTCTGTCTAACTGACTAAACTGTTTTCATTATAAGCACTGATAAGCATTATATGCTTATAAATCAAGACTCCTGCTTGTATAACCAACACTGTATTTTGACCTCTATAAAGGTCTAATGTGTATTTTTATAACAACTATCATAATCTTTGGCATAATTCTATGATATTGCTCAAACAAAACCAGTCTTTCTAAAAACGACTTGATATATCTGTTTGTCGCACATAATTTAAGCAACATAATTTAATTACACTTGGAGAGTTCCAAATGCGTATTTTGATCTAATCCAAATTACATCGAACAAACACAGTGAACCTTCAAAGTTCACATGTTTTTGGACAAAACACAAATACTGATCTCGTGAACAAGGGTAAACTAAAACTTAAGATAAATTAACTGCAAAACAAATGACAAGTTTACAAATGACATTTAATCTGCAAATGTACCTGTTCATGAAGCCAGATGCAAATCATGCTGGGAGCTACAGAGAAATTGCCAAATATGTCAAATCAACTAAAAATATGGAAGTAGTCTCAACACAAAAAATTTGCTGAATATTATTTTTACTTACATTCACCCGAACCAATTTAGTTAAATTTACTACAAAAATTGTTAGATTTTTTCCCTAGAAATTTTACATTAGTTCAAGCTTTACATGAAATCCACTAAGGCACAAAAACTTATTTTAAATGCAATATGTAACTTCCTTTTGCAAAAAAACGAAAACCGAATATTGCATCCATGAGGGAATGGTGCTGAATTAATGCTTTAAAACTCGAGAACCCAAAAGTAAAAATATTAATAGTCATATTTCTCTCAATCTGTTGAATATCCTTTTTAAGGAAAGTTTTATTGCCGTAGCCATGGTTACTGTGCATAGACGGTTACTTTTGTTGATGTTTTGTACCGTTAAAAGCACGCATCCAACACAGGAACAGATTTTTCAAATTAATGTCCTGATGAGAGGAAAATGATTCGGTAAAAATGCATCTGCCAGAAGTTGTATCCATAATTTTATTAATAATGTCACAGCTTAATATAAAGCCCATTATTTATATTCTAGTAACTCTTTGTGGAAGCAAACCCCCCGCTTGATTTAACCGAATCTATTTACTGCGCAGTGTGGGTGTGACCGCATCCAATTCTCACTCTTTAGGGGGCTTTAGAATAGTGTTAATGTTCTTTGGAGATGCATGATTATTGAGTCATTGGCATGATGCCTTTTAATGAATCAAAACACAGTTTAAATCATTCCTCTTGAACCCCATGAGATAATACCAAATCCCTATCGTTATTAGCAAGGAATTCATTATATGAAGCATTGGATTTAAATAAAGATGCATCAAATCCAAAACAAATGGCACAGGCCTCAGGTCTCACTTGAAGGTTTTCGTTTGGCTGGAATGTATGGACATTGAGTTTGTGTGCTTTTATCGGAAACTGTTTGTGTACTGCAACTGCGCAGACGAACTCCGGCCGAATCCGGACTTGAGTACATTTTACGGACGGATGTGGGAGTCAGAAGCCGCGGTGAAGGTGAAAACACAGAATCAGTGGATGAGAGTCTGGATGACCTCATGCCACATCCATCTTCATCATCATCGCAGCACAGAGCGTGATAAAGTGTTTTATCATAGTAGTTGATCCTACCGCCAGAACCATAAAGCCAGGATGCTTTTATGCTTTCTTGGGGTTTTAATGGTCCATTCAGGGCAGGTAAATCTCCGCAACTCCTGCGATAGACGTCAAATTCTTTTTTCCTCATTGTGGTTGGCTTATGGACTGTATCTGGCAGAGAATTGTGCAGTAAGGGGTCACGGTTGTCCAAAAACATCTCAGTGTGGATGAGGTCGTCCAGTGCTGTCCCGTGATCTTCGCTGCAGCACGTCGACAGGTCATCATCTGGGTCAAGGGTAATGTCTGATGTTAATCTGTCGATCTGAGCCACAACCTAAAGGAGACAGAGAACACCGTATAGTGTTTGTAATTGACATTTGATATAAATAAAGAAGCAAATAGGTATTATACAGCCTGAAAGCACAGCAAAATCATCAATGTACTGTTGTAGAATAGAGACGCACACTAAAATCCTCATATCAAATATTATGGTACACAAAACGTGCAGCTAAATACTCTATTTAACTTTTTCTTTGCTGACAATATTTGAGGAACCTTCATTTTTAAAGGTGATGGTAGTCTGCAAATAAAAATTCCAGAGGACCAAGCAACAGAGTATTTATTAGCTAATCATTTTATGAAAGTTAAAGGTCTTTTTCTTTGAGATTTTCTTGGAAATATTTTGGGAGATTGTCGGTGTTGTTTGCTGTTGGGTTTAAAGGTTTTGGGGTTGTTGGTGTTGAAATGGTTGGTTTTGGTGATTAGAGGTGTTGCGTTTGTTGGTTTTGGAGTTTGTTGGGATTTGTTGGAGCTGAGTTTGTTGACTTTGAAGTATAAATGTATAACTGTTCATTTGCAGTTTGTTGGGGTTGAGGCTGAAGATTTTTAGGTTTGTTGATGTTCGGTTTCTTGGTTTTGAAGATTTTTAGTGTTTGTCGGTTTTGAATTGGTTGTTTTGGGAAATTGTTGGTGTTTGTTGGAGTGGGGTTCCTTGATTTTGTAGGTTTTGGTGTTTGTTTGTGCTAAGTTTGTTGGTTTTAGATATTGTTGTGTTTGTTGGTTTTGAAGAATGTTGATCTTGATTTTATTATTCTGAATAAGCCTAACATGAAAGAAATCATATACAACTTATAGGCCAATACTGAGATTATGATCATTTGATGCAACTATTCATTCATTCATCACACTGGATAAAAATAGATAAAATAGAAATTCACACAAAATCATTTACATCACAATAACTTAGATCATATATGTTATTGACTGACACAGTTTACTGAAAACTCTGCATCTTACTTTTATGAACATTCAGCATTTTATCAAAATATGCCATAGCCTCAATATTTGTTAATTTGGGCTTTTATAACATGCACAGACAGAAAGGAAGTTTCCTTTGAACTCCATAAACAGCCACTCAGAACACCCAAGCAGCATGTTTATAGGTCTACAAGTGTCGTTGAAAAGAATAACACATTCCTCAGTATTTCACAGGAATGACTGCATTTTGCTTTAATTTGCTGCGCCAAAGCCATAAATGAATTATAAGCATACTTCTCTCTTTCAATCTCCCTCTCCCTCCATCCTTCTCCAGCGCACCCACTGGCATCGAATATTTAATATCTGTTTGTGCTGAAGGGAATTTGTCCTCCCGCTGTGCTAGTAACTGTATCTTACATAAGAACTCAACCATTCGCCTATCAATATTCCTTCCCTTGCTTTACCAGGCTCTTTTTCCGCACAGGGTCTCAAGGCCAATACACAATAGACATGAAACAAAGCGCAGAAGTGGCATTCGCGCAGGCCTTCTCTTTGATCAAAATATCTTTCTGTAAATGTTTTGATGTGTGCACAATGTACATATATTATTATAGCAACACGTGTCCTTCCACTGCAAATGAATTAAGTGTATCTTGTTAATAATAAGAAGCTAAAGGTGTTATTAATAAGTGCATTTATGTTTGATTCCTGTGCCTTTTGAAGATAAAATTCATGCCTTTGTGTTAGGATTCAAGAGTAATTAATGATGAGACGCTCGGTTATTCAAAAATTTTGAATCCGTTGGGTTCTACACTGTTGGTGCCAAATACAAAGTTCTTGTGGAGACGAGTGTAATAACAGGCTGTAGTGGTACTGAATGTGTATGATATGGAAGATCTGCTATTCAGCGGCGGGCTGTTGCCGGTCGGGATACGGTAATGAGCAGTCAAATGTAAACAGGAAGAGCCCAAATGACATGCATTCAACAATCCAAAAATCCATTCAAACCGCACCTGCTGCTCCGAAAAACGCACACACAGTATTCAAACAATGCCAGGCTTCTTGCAATGCAAGACGGGCAAACATAATGCACCGTATTTATGAATATATATCGAACCCAGCCGAGAATTTTTAAGCGCTGTGCTAGGAGATGAAGTTATCAGAGAAATGCAGTTTTAGGACGGAAAGTATCCTGTCTGGAGGAGGTATTAGATCATCTCTCATGGGACTATGCCCTGTTCAGCACTTGCAGACAGTTCATGTTTAATGCATTCCTGTCAACCACATACTTACTGATCGGAGATCAGAGTGATGCTTGACATGACACTGAGTCAGGGGGAAGTAACTGAATTGAAAAGTGGCACACACATTTGGCACAACCAGATGTTTAGAAAGTCATGTTAGAGTAAAATGAGGTACAGTAATAAATGATCATAGCAGGCAAGTCATAATTGCATTTGTAGTTTTTTTCAAAGTATTAACATCAGTATCAACTCTCAGGTGTCTTATAAAGTTCCCCTAGACTCCAAAAGTTGACAGTAAGATTGTAAACTTGTCTATTGAATGTTGGTTGCCTAGCAAAAAAAGTTTAAAGCCTTATGTGGACAGAAAATATATATCCTATACATTAACTTTCATTTTAATTAATCATTGAATAAATGAAAGTTTTCCAAACTGGGGTTCGTGAATTTCATGGGAATGCATACACACAAGTTGTTTTGCATTATTTTGAAAAAGTTATACTGCTTAAAATATGAATTAAAATACAAATGATAATAGTGTGGGAACATATTCACATATTTATTTGTTTTGTTAGGGAACATATGAATATGATATGAGAATATGTCTGAGAACATGTCAAGTAGAAAAAACAACAGAAAAGCGAAAGAAAAAATATATTTTTAATCTTATTGCTCTGTTGAAGAAACACTAAAGATTTTAAAGCAATTCAATTTTTTATTTATTTTCTATGGGAGAGGGAAGCTATAGACTTGTGCTTTCTTTAAATAATAAGTCAACATATTGTATCATAAAAACTGTGGCTGAATGTAAACAAAAAGTACATATGAATACAAAAGCGAAGAGATGATAAAAGTTTTTAAACTTCTTGTCCATGTAGTTTGGGACTTACATTTCTCTTCACAAACCCCCAAATCTCTAGGAGATGCTACATAATTTATGATTGTTTGTACACAGGGCAAACAGAATTAACAAAGGTTTAAGGGTTTGTTTAAATCAATAATTCTAAAAACAGGCAACAGTAATAGTTCGAAAGCAAACAATTCTTCGGGCAAGAAATATAGTTCATTAGTGTAACTGTAGGTTACTTATGGTTGCTTAGCAACATGATCATTTTTTCTTAGCTTGCATGTTTTATTTATTCAGAATACAGAATTAAATTTATGTTCAGTCACAGGTACGCATTTCCTCTATTTAATATTTTATATTGGCTTCAAACATGACTCATATACTCATACGATCAGATATTAAACCCCGACCATCTGTTTAATTCAGCATTATGAAGTTCAGAAGTTACTGAACTTCTTTAACAAAGTGTTAAAGTACCAAGTGTGGTTAACACAAAAACAAAAGACTGAAAATCAATTCCACCATCTAAATCTAATTCATGTAGCTAGAGCATTAAATCCCACGCTGTTCAAGGAGTTACAACAATCTTTGTCTTATTATCCTGTTTGTCTCAGAAGTCATCATACCGGCAGGAGCCAGGGTCCCGAAGTCAGATAATTGCCAAAGCCTCTAAGGCTTTTAAACAAAGAACAAAAAAAAAACTAACTGGAACTATCTGACTAATTTAAGCTCTTTGTGTGAGGAAGCTCGATTTAAAAGCAGTAAGATGCCGACCTGTCTCATCTTTTTACAACTTTAAAAGTCTACTGTGGATGCCTCATTTATTTGCATTGTAAAATAATAATGTAAGGTTAAAGCATACATAGATATACATATACATATATATTAGCTTCCCTGTGCAGTGACTGAGAGTACTCTCACTTGGAGGACAACTGAAAAGTACATAATGGATTTTCATAATGGAATTATGTAAAAATATACAACCTGATATCAGCGGAATTCATGAATTGTTTGAGATCTTATGAAAATGTAATAAAAAAGAAATATTACCCCTAACCTAACATCACTAGAACAAAAGCAAATCCCACAAAATCTACAAATGATACATTCATAGGAATTAGTCAATACAGACACCTGACATAGGTCTGATTTTGCTGTAGGATTATTGAAATATTATTTAGAAGACCTCATGAGATTGATTCATGTTAATAATTTAATTTTGCATGTTGTTTTAAATAATTAAATCATGTTCATGTTTGTCATTAGGTTTTGCTAGGGCTGAGAATCAATTCCAAAAAATATTTGATTCCAAGGCAATGGGAATCGAGAGTTGATTCCAACTTTTGAATCAATGCCATTGAAGGAATCAATTTCTGCAAAATCCTTTTATTTTTAGTGTACAAGTTGAGTAACTTAAAAAAAAAGGTTGTAATGTAATGCGACAATTACTTTGCTTCATGATTACAATTGAGGACGAGATCTTTTGGTTAAGATCGTTGAAAACCATAGAAAATAATAAAGTATTTAAAGTGAAAGCTTATGTAACTGTATTAGATATAAAAATTTGGTGATTATAAAGACAATGAAAAATCTAAAACAAAGTACGAAATCTATTATTTAAATAGAAGAATCAACCCAATATTTTGACATTTAGAATCAGGCAGTCCTAGGTTTTGCCAAATGAAACAATAAAGGGGTTTAAAAAGAGCAATTTTTAACAATATATTGTTTAGTAATTGTTAATGAGAATCAAGGTTATTAATAAATAAATTATACAAATATTATAATCTCTGTGCTTTAGTAAAACTATGTTCAATAATCTTATGTTTCATTTTCCTAAAATATTGGTAAAATACAATTCTGTAATTATTTACTCAATTTATTGTAAAGCCTCTTTTTAATTTAATGATATATATTATGAGTCAAAGTCCTGCTTTAATCTTTCAATTGAAAAGTACGTTGTTGCAATGTTGCGTTGATTCATCACCATACTTTGTTTCAGAAAATATAATTACAGTCTATATAACTTTGACATATACCAAACAGCAACGTCTGAGCAGTGTACAGGTTTCACATTCCGAAAACAATCCAGAATTGTAAAATGTATCCCTAAAATGTAATAAACTACAGGACGATGGACGGTTATGTGACAGACCTAATAACCGTAACAAGATGTCAGTTTTAACAATAAGGCATGCCATGAGGCAGGAGTGACAGATGGAGGTGTTAACTTGAATACAGAAGAGCCACTGGTCATGCCTGAACTTGGCCAAGGAGACAAATGAGACCAATCCAGGGGAACTGTGACTGAGATGAAGAGACAAATGCCAGTCTGGGACGATCATAAGCTGGGTGACAGTAATGAGCCGGATAGATCTCCACCCGAGGAGAGAGATTAATTAAGTAGATGTCCTTTCCTATAACTCTAAAGTACACGCCAGGCGTAAAAGAAGATAACCGTTAAACAGATGAGAAATTGTTAGGTGGGAAGACGGCATAATGGGATTTTGTGATGCTTGTTGCACACGTTGTCTGATGTGCCGGGTAAAATTAGACATTACAGATCATGTCTTGCTCGTGTGGGGTGTCACGTCAAGCGTGGGCGAGTCTTGACAAGTGAGTCTTCCTCCTGTTAATGTATTTGTTGGTTACAGTTTGGGTAATAAGCTGTCATGCCAACAGCTACAATTGTATGTGGATGTACAGGAAAGGGACATGGGTGTGATTGTGACTGTTTTCTATTTTTTGTTTAAGACATGTGGCAAAAACTTTTAATATAGCCCGTCAGAAAGAGAAACCGTACATGTGGACTAACTAATATCACAGATATTTCTCCTAGACATCAATGGAATTAAATGGAATAAAGTTTTTCTGGTTCTCAAATTTAGTAAAAAACCCAGAAATCTCCCTAATTTGTATAGATTCATTTTAATGACTGTTTTTTTATCAGAGATGTATACATTATCTCAAACCTAAAGAAATTAACTGTTTTTATTTTCTTATATGTAGTCAAAATGTAAAATCACATTTTAAAATACGGGTTAAAATAATATGAAAAACAAATAAACCTTAACTTAACAGTGTTTTACTTGCACCTGGAAAATGGTACCGTAAAATAACTGTTTTTACAGTATTTAACAGTTATGTTCCTGTAATATGATTAAAAATATCAAACCACCAAGAAAGACTTAATTTAAGAAAATCATGTTGAAAACAGCTTTATGTTTTATTTTACAGGATTATTATTTACAGTATTTTTTACCCTACAAAATAAACATTCATTTTTCACATATAAACTATTCATATATTTTACAATTGTCTTATTTGTGACTACTTTTTTACAATTATAAGAGAGAGAGAAGTCTCCTAAGCCCATCGAACGTGCGATATGAAGTAAACTTCCGGTTTGTGTTTGCTAATTGGTCTGGCAAGGGGCTACTATAATTAGTTATATTTTATATAATTTATATTGTTCTTATTTATATATTGTTTGTTGTATATTAATTATATCAACTAAGCAGTTTGTTGAGTTTGATCTATTTTAATATCTTTTTTAAATAAACCTTTTTCAAATGAATCCTCTACTTTTTTCGCATTTTAAGAAAACATATTGGACATTTACATCTAGGGGTTGATCTTGGTATCGCAATCCTAATTCAACATATTGGACAGGCAAGTTTAACCAAACAACGGTTCTCTCCGGTTTATTTTGCTTTGTTTGTTTATGTTGTCACTTTGAAAAACATTTGTAATTTCTTACTAATAAAAGTTTCCTCAGGCTTACTCAACAAATTGGTCAAAAGTTTGCCAGTAGTACGACCATTGCAAGAATTCAGGATATTATTTCTATTGCTCAGTAGGGGCGATGTAGCAAACGTAACATTTGAAACTTTTTGGTTAAGTGCTCTACAATCTTTTTTTTTGTATCTTGTAAGATCATTTGTATTGACTTTTCATTGTAAAATTCTCAGGACCTTAAGAGACAGTTTGACATAATTTGACTTCACCACACATACTAAAGAAAAGTAAGCAAAGTCCTCTACAATTACATGTTTCAAATAGAGATGGCGATAGTGAGGCAAACTTTTAAATATGTTTGTGCCAGTATGCCATTTAGTGAATGTAGTTTTTATTCGGATACTAAACAAATTTAAGAAAAACATGAAACGAGCTGAAGAATGTGACAGCATTTTCTTTAATATTCAAACCAGCTCTTTGTCCTTTACCTCTCGAAGCTCTTTCGCCACGTTCTTGAGCTCTGCTAGAACTTCCTCCAGCTGTCCCATGACCATCTTGATGTGCTTGCGGATCTCTGCTCTGCGGTCAGGACGCTCGTTCTGGTCAGGCTCGGGTCCCTTCACTGCGCAGTGAAACATGCTTCACGAGGGGACGACGGCAGCCGTGATGAGGGGAGAGGACTACTGGCATCATGTCTTAAGACCCCAACGGCGAGGTTTGATCCTATCTGTACGAAAGACCCATTGTTGGGTATAAATATCTTAAACATGCTTGTTTGTGCAATCTTCCTTGAGCTGACATCACACGTTTGGATACTTTGATCTCAGAATGAGAACACTGAGTTTCCAAAATTCAAAGGGAAAACTTTTAACAAAACCAAGATGCAGATGTACCCAAACAGACTGTTCTCGGTGGAGCTTTGATCTTGCTGTATATTAAAAAGAAATCAATTTTAAACAGAATATACGCGATTTGCATAAAGTTTCTTGCTGTTCCAGTGACACCTGGATGCCAATCCACTGCTGTATCCAAGACATCTGTCAAACATCTCACTCTCCATTCACACACATGCTGATTCATTCCAAGTCAGAAATGTAATCTTTTCCGTTGCCTTCAGCGCAAGAGCACATGTGAACAATCCACTGACACTAAACAGCAGGAGAAAATCACATTGCCGATTCAGGAGAAAGCTGGCAGGAGAAAATCCATTTTGTGTGACACCTGGAGGACAGCGAAAAAGAAATCTCCAAATGTCAAGGATCCTGCCAGAGAGAACGATTCTCAAAGAAAGAGACATCCAGTTCGGTCACCGAAATCACAAGCTTTCCTCTAGGCTTTCGTGGATTTGGTCCAGATCAGATAGCTGTTGGGGTTTATAGCTGCTCCATATGTCTATAAAAAGCTTCTGCGGAGTTGCCAGGCTTTGTTGTGCTCCCACTGTTGTGTTCCTGCACCACATAGCGTATCAGTGATACCCCATCAGATAACACTGAGACAGATACACGCTCGACACCTCTGTTTCAGTCTTGTTCTGTATCACTCAGTGATGCTCAGTCTATCTCTCTATCTCTCTCTCTCTCTCTCTCTCTCTCTCTCTCTCTCTCTCTCTCTCTCTCTGTGTCACAACCAACACACATACACTTATCTCCTCTAGTTGCATGGGACTCCCCACAAAAACACACATTCACAAGCCCAAATCTTTTCAACCACTTGCTACCTCGGTCGGGAAAGCAAATGAATTCAATTCAGTGTTGCAGTGCAGTCTGGTGTGTGGCGAATGCGCCCGCTCTGCAGCAATAGACGCTCAGCAGATTATCCCATTAAGAAAAGTAATGAATAGCAAGAAAGATGCGAGTACATCAGGAAGCCGCTCTTCCTATAATTACGAGAAGGGGGAGACGGTCGCTTGTAAGTGTCTGTATTCATTTTCCCATTCCAGATCACAAATCGACCGGGGAACTGTGTCAGCAAGTTTGAATTTCCAATTTACCTGTTTCATAATGATTCTTCAAAACATCGCACGAGGCATGTCCCAAACAATGCTCATTATTTCTGACAATCCTCCGGTGAGAACTCTGATGAGAACTGCTGAGAAAAAGACATGGTTGGTTCAAACAACAAGCGTGGTTGAAAAAATTGAAGAATGTGGCGTCAATTATAAACAGTTCATCTTGAATCTGTTGTGGTGTTCAGTCGTGGTTTGCTGGTTAGAGAGTTGGACTTGTAAGCCGAATGGTAAAGAGATCGAATCCGAGTGCCAGCAGACAATGACTGAAGTGTCCTTGAGTAGGACACCTTTACTCTGCAGTGATGATTGGCGACTGCATAATACTGTAAGTCGCTTTGGATAAAAGCATCTGCCAAATAAATCGAAAATGTGAAAAAGAAAATGTGTTGATAAAAGTTCAGATGGAACACAGGTCTTTCCATGCTTTTTTGACCTTTCCTACGTCACAGTTGTTGTGGCTCCTCATTAAGCTCTGATGTGTTTCTTTGTTTACTTTAATGAGCCTATTATTATTATTATTACTATTATTATTATAATTTTTTAAGTTAATAAATTATTTCCATATAGTTGGACAATTACATCCCTAGATCTAGCCCTGGATAATAACAGTATCAACCAATCAGAACCCAACAAACTTGTAATGTCATTATCTTTGTGCTTCTCTATATTTTGTGTCTCAAAATGTTGGAAATGATTTCAGCTTCAATGTTGTTTCAACTCTTGTCCTTGAATCTCAGTTGTAGCTCAGAAAGCATTTTGTATTCTGCACACCTCAGCTCTGCTTGAAAACATTGAAACATAACAAAAACCTTTATTTCATTTAGTTTTTTTGCATAGCAACAAACTAAAATATTTCAATAGCCATCATAACAGTCTCGCTTCTATAATATATGTGTGTGTTTCTATAATAGGTAGTGAAGCACTGTATAATAATATCATTTTAAACAGATGAGCAAAATATGAAATGCAATAATTGAAAACGTATATGATTGTTCGACCTCCTGGGACCACTTCTCTTCTAAATAATAAGACATTCTAAAAAATGTTGGAACCCCATTGACTTACATTTTGTGGACACAAAACAACACGTGGAATATCATATCATTTTACTTTTATACATTCCTTTTTAATTTAAATAATCACATTTGACCCTACCTGTAAAAAACTGGGATACAGTCGGACAATTTAATTCTAAGAACACGAGTATTTAAGGTTGATTATTATATTATGATTTCAATCTTTGATACAGTCTTACTTGGGCAATATTGAAGATACCAAAGTTATACGTACACAGAATGTTCATCACATTGTGTAGAATGATTTTATGTTTAAAAAAATTTTTTTTTTCTATATTACTTCAATCAAATTGCATTCTTAAATACAGTGCAGTGTATTCTGCACATTTTTTGCACATATATGAACATTTGCATGCTGTGTGAGTAATATATTGTATACTGCACGTTGCAGAATAAATAAGATTAGTATAGAAAAGCACTCTATATATAAGTACATGTGAGTACATATAAAACCACGCTTTTGGCGTCATCTACTGGTGGATTTTACACATAGGACTTTCATTTTCTAAGGGAAAATAAATAAACAAGGACACGTGATGCAACATTTGATCTATTTACTATTCATCAGGGAGAGAGTAAATAATAAAAAAAAATATTCAGATATCACCACTGTTACAGTTCTAAATTTGCATGATTGTTTGATTGTTTGATTAGTTTTGTTTTTATCAGGAAACTTAAAATATGTTTAATACAGTAAACATATCTGAATGTGAATATTTCTGGAATGCAATGCCATGGCTAAAAATCATAACACATAATAGCAAATAAAAAAATCAATACAAATATAAACCTGTAAAAGATCCTGATAACAATACATTCCAATTTGGAACTGACAAATGAATAAACATCAACACACATACACACAGAGTGCCATTGTGCACGTAGCACATGGTTTGGTTCAATTCACAAATGTACCGATCACCACACACAACTCACTATACAAAGACGACTATCTGTTTTTGTTGTTATTCTACTGGTATCGTCCACTCACGTAACTTTACAGTATTCACAAGGCTACTTTAAACTGTGGGAATATATATTTATATATATATACGCATTATCAGGGCACAAAAGACGTCGGATCTTGGTAAAGGACAGTGACTTTAGCTTTTGCTGGTGTGGCTGAAATATAACGTTAACGCATCCGTCGCTGTTTTTCCGTAATGTTTCATTCATCCCATCCACCAGCGTGCGCTCTGAGTACTATAAACCCATAGTTATCAATTAGGGACGAATGTCAGCCAAAGCTTAAAACTGCATGTCCTGTCTCACCAAGCCCCCTACTGAGTGTACTATGCATCGCACTGTGTAAGTACGTACACATGATATAAAATATAACATAGACCGTCTTTACAAAACAGAAAAACTACATAGAAAACTCCCGAACATTCGTCAATAACATCGCACATTGGCTTATGGAACGTTTCACAGTTCTTGAAATGACTGGAGGAATTTTACGAGCCTTGATTAAACATTTAGATAAACGTATTACACATACTGTACACTATTTTATTTTTGTTTATCATTTTTCATTTTTACTGAACATTTACTGTCCTATTTCTAAAACCAACCATTTGTTTATTACCAACAAGTGATAGACCAAAAATTTAGCTTTAAACCTAAATAAGGGGTCTATTATGTTACGGAAAAACCAAAGTGCAGCATTTTTGCTGTCTGAAAGAAGTTCAATTTGAAAATGTTTATACGATTAGTTGTGAATGCATAACAGAGCAAATGTAAATAAACATGGACTTTGGGGCGATGCAACTGCAACATCCTTTCTAGTAAATCATTATTAATACGATACCATACATATTGTACTTGTGACAATATTACTTAAAGTGTGCTTTACTTGCTTTGTGGAAACCGTCCAGATATTTACAGTAAATACAGTAATGTGTTCTTTGCAAATTATTACGATGAAATCCTCTTTATACGATATGAGGACTGATATAAATGAAATATATAATAATTTTGTGGCTAATAGTAGGTGTAGTATTTACTTTCAAGAGCGTCTAAACTGATCTACGGATGTACAACATGTACAAGCCTTTTTCGTCCAATCAATTCTGCAAGCCGAACCTTAGTTATGAACAGCCCTAAAATGAGATCCTGAGGTAACGAAAACGTTAACATGAATGCACATACTAAAATACCAACAAACAACGCAACCGAAACACAACTAAAAATAACGTAAACATGTGGCATTCTCTTCATACCTTTGTTGCAAATAAAGAAACACCCTGGGTGTCAGTAACCAAATCAATTGTGCATAGAACTGAAAAATAATATTTTTCCGACTATAAATGTCGAGATCAATTCATTACCAGACATTTTTATTTTCAAGTGCTGATCTGTTCTCACCGCTTTGTCTTTAAAGTGTGTGTCCACCGAGGCATTTCTGACCGTGGCCGAGATGTTTATTGAATTGTTTCTAATAGGAACGCAGCATTTATTTTTAAAAAGGCAGCACCTGGTTTTGTCTTTTTCACGCTCGGCGAACGTACAGACACGTAAAAATGCCTTGGTGGATCAAAGCCTAATGCTATGTGCACACCACACACAACGAATTTCACATATTTTCCTATCAGCAATAAAGAGCGTGGAACATTCGCATTTGGATGAACTTAGAATACCAATAGCCAACCAAAACATTATATGCCTTTAACGGACAAATCTCAAAACAAGACACTAGTCACTATAGAAGCAAAATGAAGAATAGAGTTCTGGAATGTCTCCCTATTCGTGTTTCAGCCATATTTAAATTATGACTTGTGAAAAAACACTAAACAACCATTAATAAAATGTGGCAAGGCGGCTACTTTTCTTTAAGGTCTGAAAGCAACTCATTAACCAATAATGTATGCATTCTTTTAACCTATTTGTTATTCAAATCAGCTCAATCGTTTCTCCTTATAACACTATGAATCTTTTCCTCCCCCCAAATACCATGTCATTGTACCTCCCCCCATTGTGGATAAAAAGAAACTACATTGGATCGTCATAGTTATAGGTTGGGGCGGCCGAGTATTGTTGTTGCTGAACAGCACCCTGGGCGGCACCCATCGCCGCCTGCTGTGCTGCCTGCTGGACGTGAGGATTCTTCCAAGCACCAGAGGTCCATTCTTCCTGAGCTTTACTCATGCTTCCACCAGTACCACGGTACATGTTGTGAACCTGAATGAGAATAAAAATGTTAATTAGTTCCTATTAGACCAGTCAAACCTATTAATCATGATTGATCGCAACCAAAAAAAGGTTTTTATTTACATAGACATATCCTTGTGTTTACAATATATGTCTGTGTAATGTTCAAATTAACTGTCCCTTTTAGACCTGTCCCTTATTTGTCATCACACCACCTATCAGCCATCATCTCTTCATCTGGACTCTATTGAAAATCGCGTACTAGATACTTCATAGTTGGCAAAAATGAGTATGAGTCACGAATAGTATGTCCGAAACCTCAATATGCACAAAAGAATAGGCGAGAAATACCCGGATGCTCTACATCTTGAAGGGATAGAAGTATATGGCTCTATCCCATATACCGTTCTATCCCATGATGCAAAAAAAGCTGAGCAATGGTCGGATTTCAAAAGCTAATCAATTTTAAATAGCGGAAAACTTAAATCAATCATTTTTTCAACCTAAGTGCTTATTAATACATTTCTCCTGAATACATTTTGTCTGTGTTGATGCCTAGGTAGAGGTTGCTAGTAATAGGTCATAGTTCACAGAGCACATAAGTCACATGCCAACAAACATGGCGGACACAGTATGTCTGAAAGCTATTCATACTATCCCCACACATACTAAACGGTCATTCAGTAGGTACTTATTTAAAATTCTGCCTATATGTTCTTATTGTGTTTAGTTGTATGTGGTCTGGTCTCATTTTCATGATTTAGCGGTGTATATTCCTGCTGCTGAGTTTCCTGGTTGTTATAATAATTAAAGTTCTTAATTGTGAAATAGTTTCCCATGGTTGTTAGCTTGTTGAGAATTTTACACATCTGTGATGGACTTCAAATGGAATATTTTGGCTTAACCCCTTCAGAGGATGTTCTCTAATGCCAGCTATTCTGGAGATGTACATGGTGGACTTTCTTAAACTTGGCCAGTAGTTGAGTTGGGATGATCACTCCCTGAATGTGTGCTTTTTCAATGGGATTGGATGACGATTCCCTTCAGCGTCTCCGGAGCAGATGGATAGTTGAGTTTATCAATCTTGACCAAGAGAGTAATAGCTCTCACTTCTGCGTGAGTTCCCTGCTCCAATGCCCTATCCCGAGCTCCCTGCGTCCTGTCCCGAGCTCCAAGGGCCCTTTTTGAATCTGCGTAAGCGAGGCAACTCCAAAAAATGTTTGATCTCTATCCGATCCTATCGGGCACCATGACTCAACAAGACCGTAAGAGGTGCCCTAGACGCCGTACTACTGAAACCTCACGCCGGAAGGCCAAATGGACTAAAAGTGGAGTCAAGGCCCATACTCGGCTCCCGAGCTTCAAAGGCCCATTTTCCGCTTTCGAACTTCAAAGTCCTTTCAAGTGCCCGGTCCCGAGGTCCCTGCTCATGCTTCCTGACCCGTTCACTCAGCTCTTTCGTCCAATTTGCCCAGAAACCCTGGACTCCACTGAGGTGGCCATATATGCCTCGTTCCCTGGATCCTGGTGTCTGGTAGCAGCGTCCTGGAGGCTCCCTGTCCGAGTGATTCCTAGTTTCCTGCAGGAACCTCTCCACATGACCAAGGTGGGAGGTTATGTGACGATTCCTTATTCCCCTGTGTTTCTAACATTCCCTCACTTGTCCCTTGCTTGCCATCAAACCCCCCCGTCAGTGATCATCTCATTTATACTCATGGTGTTTCATTATATGTGATCTGGTCTCATCATCGTTATTAAGTGTGTGTTTTCATGTTGGTAATACTGTTCCTGAGTTTCCTACTTGTTATTATAATTAAAGTTTTATTTTGAAATAGTGTCCTGTGGTCGTTGGCTCCCTGTGGATTAGACACTATTAAAATAATTAAAATGACATACAGACATTTATTAAATTGTTTCCAAACATCTTCATGCATGTGTATGTATTCACAAAGGGGGAATTCACGGCCTAGTGTTCAGAGAGTTTGAATCCTAACCCTAGGGTTGTGGGTTCAAGTCTCGGGCCGGCAATATCATGACCTAGGTGCCCTTGAGCAAGGCATCGAACCCCCAACTGCGCACGAGCGCAGCAACGTAAATGTCTGCCCACTGTTGCAGGTGTGTGTTCACGGTTGTGTGTGTGTGCGTTCACTGCTGTGTGTGTGTACTATGGATAGGTTAAATTCATGAATTCTGAGTTTGGTTCCCATATTTGGCTGTATGTCACATCACTCACATAAACACATAATTAATAAAGACATACATTATGTTAACACAATCTGTTATTCTGATGTGATTAATCGGGATGAATCATTTTGACAGTCCTAGTTACCAAAATATACGCACTGACCCACACACTGGATTCATGTTAGCTCATTTTAGGAAATATTCAAGTGCATCTCTAAATGAAAGATAATAGTGTTGAAGGATCAATAACAGTTACCTTGGTGAGGGCGATGAAAGAGAGCACAGCCACGGCAGTGAACATTACGGTTGGGATCAGCATAACAACAGCAGAGCCGATATTAGTGCTGAAGAAAGTGATGGTGGCCAGCCAGCCGCTATAATAAAAAACATAAATGAGAGGTATCCTTTTTTATTAGGAAAGTGCTGAGAATTTTACATCACATCTAGTGTAACATCTAGTAAGCCACTAATTAATAGTTAGTAATGTTAGAATACACCAAGGTCACACCTGCTTTGTCTTTTTGTTCTTATTAAACTTATTTTTTTACTTTTATTATCTACATAGAATTGTAAAATTGTATAGAGGTATAGTTTTTTTATCTTTTATCTATTTACTTAGTGTTACGTGTACGCACCGGGGGACTGAGAGTAACGAAATTTCGATTCTTTGTATGTATGTACTGTACATGTGAAAGAATTGACAATAAGCAGACTTGAACTTGAATTTATTTTACCATTTGTCGCAAACATGAAAATATTCATAAATAGTAGAAATTTTCATATGTGATGAAAAAATATGTATTTGGAATGGACATTAAACCCAGTCCGTGTGTGAAGTGTGACCACTTCATCAGAAGCCACGGCCATGTCATAATAGGACATGCCCACTCTAAATTTCCCATCATGCATGGCTTATGACATCACACTTGGATGTAAGGCAGTGAGACCTTGGGGGAGGATGTGAATTATTTCTCCAATTCATTTCCCATCCTGCAGATGTCGCAATTTTTCACTTAAATTACATCAAGACAGATTATGGGGGAAGCATAATATAATATGCACAATAAAAAACATGTTTTATGCAAATTAATCCTTCATGTTTAATCCTTCATGTTTCAATCACATTTAATTTATATCTTTGCACTCCAGTGTTTACTTCATTATGGCAGATGTTTTAACCAAAGTGACATTTTAGTGGAAAACACATTTGTATGTGCAATTCCAGGGACTGAACCTGTGTTGCTAAAAGTCTTTTTCAAAACCACTATACACTTTAAATAACGCTGCATTATGTTAAACCATGTATGGTTGTTTCAATTTCTGTTTTTTTTAAATCCAATTCACTGTTCGCCCTCTTCTGACCAAAGCATTTGTTTTAAGAATATTATAAAGTTGGGCAATTCCGTGAAAATGTCAACCTTACCATGAAATTATAGAGTTTTATCCAAAGGGTTTAAGTATACTTGTATCATAGATGTAAACATGTAAGGGTTTAAATACCTGTGTGTGGTCTCTTTAAGTTTTATAATTTATTTCCTGTACATTTGTTTTTAGTGCGTGAGTTTTTATAGTCAAGTAAGGGTTATTTTCAAGGTTGACTATTTCAATAGCTAAATTTTAATCATAAACGGATACATGGATATGAAAATATAGATATTATTTTGGGATTTATAAAGAGGCATCCATTTTCCATAAATCTTAAGAAGTTTGTTGTTTCCCAAGAACTGTGACCTTTTATTGTCACGTTCAAAACACATTTTTCCCTATTTTATAAAAGAAAACGTATATACTGCATATAATGCATCTACTGATATTTCTCTGATGTTTAGGCACTGTCAGCAAGGGTTTTGTATAGTATGAACAGTTGGTTCGGTTTACTGGTAAAAATTATATTCTCATTGTGTTTTTATGTCACCTCTAGAAAATTTTGCATGCAAATGAATAGAGTCAATGATAAGAAAAGTCTAGCGTGACCATATAGTAACGTATTTTAAATAATATACTGTAATAATGCAACCCGTCTATTCAAAACTAGACATTTATGTCATCATGCCAATATTTAAATACGTGTTGTTCTTACCATACTCCCCATCCTGGGATTCCAACAGTCTGAATGATACTTATGACCACCTGTGCCATGAATACGAAGAAAAATGCCATGAAGTTGAAAGAGCTGTCTGTCCTGCAAAAGAAACAGTGTGCCTGATTAACATCGTGCATTATAACACGAGTACAATTAACAGACAGTTCAAAATCATCTGTTTAATGTATAATTGAAACTCACTTGAAAGCTTTATAGATGGGCCTAAACCAGCACACATATGAGCACGGGGTGAACAGTATCAGCCAAAGTATGGCCATTCCAAAATTGGTTGCCCCGCCCCCACCGCACATCCATGCCAGACAACCAATCAGGTTCACAGCTAGGGTGGCACTGTGTACTAAAAGAGTGAACAGATTTTTAGAAATAAATTAAATTAAATGTTTTCTCCATAAATGTTGATAAATATTTGTATTTTCTGCTTAAACAAACCACAGTCTTTTATAAACTAAAATGTAATAGCTAATGAGAATCAGACTACAGGTTAAAACTAAGAAGCAAACAACACTTCAATCTTTCAATGCATCTGTCACCAGCACTGTGTATTACTACAAGCACTTAAATTTTAACTCAAACCTGTTCGAAATACTTCCCAAAATGTTTGCTAGTATAAAAGAAACTTTTGTTACTATGCTACACGGTTATATGTAATGCTTGAGGCATACAATACAATTTAAACTAATATTATAGTAATGTGACAACCCCCATGTCTGCTTTCATGACCTGACAGATCAAAAACCTGTTTCTGTGTGTGTGTGTCAGTGTTTACAGTGGAAACAAGAGCAAATAATATCACATGACCTTAATCTACAGCACTCACGAGCTCTTCAGTCTGGTTAAAAGAGAATAAAATATCTTAGCATATTTATAAACATACGTATCCATAAGTAATAGAGGCGTTTGCAGGTTTTGCGGTGGTGGTCCGGAATCTCATTGAAGTCCTGGTAAAAACATGGCTTCAGTGGAATGAACCGTGGAAGAGGAGGGAAATTGTTTTCTGTAAACCAAACCAAATGTCACGGTTAAGTTGAACATCATAAGCTGTGTTTTACTTACAAATCATTTCCCTAAAAATGGGTTTGAAATACATTGCATGTATCACTCACCACTGTACAACATTGTTTCAATAGTGCTTTTAATATTATATACACATAAAAAATCAAACGTTAAACTCTCACCTGCCATGGAGTTTCTTAAGTTGTTTAACCTTATTCAGACTTTAATATTCAAAACCCTGTTCAAAAACACAAGAAACACAACACAAAATGAATGTTAATTAATATGAAACAACATCATGATCCCAATTTATGTCTCCCTGTTAAAGAAAAGCTTGTCCTGTAACATTTCTCAGATAAAACAGGTTGAGATGTTATAAGACGTACAAATAACTCACAAGCAAATATTCTCATTTATAAGATTTCTGGGCTGTCAAACGATTCATTGTGATTAAACGCATCCGGAATCAAAGTTTGTGTTTATACAATACACATGTAAACCTATATATATATATATAGAG